>BMAW01043229.1:48316-107619 GCA_019974015.1 Nephila pilipes | reverse complement strand
GTAACGGGTATGATACATGTTAAAACTGTTAAGACCCAATGTCCTCATTGTAGGTGGTGCCACCTCAAGTGGCGATCTCGTCTCTTGACCGAATTTCAAAATAATCAGGCCGTCGCGAACAGCACTCGTGTTGCTTCTTAGAGCGACGTGAATAAAATAATATGAACTCGATTCAGTTTTATACTTTGTATGTATATGATACCAGTGAAATAAATCTGAAAAGAACCTAAAAAAAGTAAAGGATTCTTTAACCATTGTGTATTTCTTCTCCGATTTTTAATGTAGTGGTCACTGGTTTGCGGCCGCCATTGTTTCTGTTGATTCTTGCATCCTAGTCTTTATGTCACTTAAGTCTCGTCGTGTGTGTGTGTGTGGGGGGGGGTTGATGCACATTAAATCTGTCGAAGCTCAAAGTCCTTTGTTGGCTTTGGCTTGGAAGTTAGGAGAAATGGATGTGGAGTCAACTTCGTTTCAGAAGTTAAAAATGACGTGGTCCGTCGCCAATAACCCTCGTGCTATTTCTACGCTAAATGTTAATAAACGTTCAATCAATCAGCCACCGATTTTTTTCAAAGTACATTAAAACGTTTAGAAACATACTACAACAAACATGTCAAACTGGCTGGTGGCATGTGACCCGCAGTGTATTATCTTTGCGTCCCATCAACATATAACAAAAATTTTACTAAAGTACAGTAGCTTACTTATAAACATTTCTAATTATTCACAAAATCAAACCACCACATTCGCCACAAATGACCAAAGCATTCGCCACTCGTTTACGTTGTATTTGTCGTTTTAAATTGACGCATCATTTCCCCCTCCCGTAACGGAATATTTTAGCAGCTCATCGTGATATAACGCTATTAGTTTCCTACTGCATTGCTTAAAGTGCTAAATGGACGCGGAAGCCTAATGGCCATGGCTTCGGATTCGTGGCCGGCTGTTTTCGTTCAGTCGCAGGTTCAATCCTTGGCCGCTAAAGGCTGGTCGTGTTACCGGGGCTGATGCACGTTAAATCTGTTGGGGCCTAAAGGGCCGCGGTAGCCTAGTGGTCAAGGTCGTGGACTCGCGACCGGCGGTTTTCGTTCAGTCGCGGGTTCGATCCTTGGCCACCAAAGACCCGCCGTGTAGCCGGGGCTGATGCACGTTAAATCTGTTGGGGCCCAAAGTCCTCCCGTTGGCGTGGTGTGGATGTTAGGAGAGGGGGTGCCAGCTCAGGTGTTGTCCTCGTCGCTTGACCGTGGTTCAAAATTACGAGGTCCGTCGCCAATAGCCCTCGTGTTGCTTCTAGTGCTACGTTAATAAAAACTAAACCAAAATCGAAACCAGGTGATTTTGAAACTAAACGAAAATTTTCTTCAGTTTCCGAGAAAAGTGGGATTTGGAGTTTGTGTGACTTACAAGGTAAAATGATCTGTTGTAAATGTAATATTGTTTATATGTACCAAAAGTTTATAACATGATGCATCACTATGAATAACATTATGTTATAATACAAATCATAAGGAACAATACTCCTGTTACGAGGGTAAAGTAAGAAAACTACTACCGAATTAAATAAGACTGCGACCCGTCGTGATTTACTCGTCGACTTGTTAGATATTAGTCCGTGGTTGCATATCAGTCTGACACCATTGCGCTATATGGCAGAGAGTGTATAAGATTGTCTGATTGTTTATTAACGTCGCACTTAGAAGCAGCACGAGGGCCATTGGCAATGACCTCGTAAATTTAAGCCTCGGGTCATCTAATGAGGAAGACACCATAGCTGGCATCTTCTAATTTCTACGCTACATCCAATTTCAGGACTTGTAGCCCGGATAGATTTAACGTGCGCCAGCCTCACTGCACGATGGTTCTTCAGTAACATCAGGACTCTAAATCTCTACTCAGGATGTCATTAAAGATCCGCTGGGAGATAAGTTTCTTCTCCCTCTTCATTCCCATCATTTTTCGACATTATTAGATGAGCGGTCATGGTCGCCTTTTGTGTTAGTCTAGTCGTCGGTTCGAGTCTTGATTCAACTGAAGACCCGCCGAGTAGCAGGGCTGATAAACGTTAAATCTATCGAGGTTCCAAGTCCTCCCGTTGTCTGTGGTGGGAAAATTTGGAGAATGGGGAGCCAGCTGAGGTGTCGTCTTCATCATTTGAACGATGTTCAAAATTATGAGGTTCTTGCCCATTGCCTTCATTTTGCTTCTAAGTACGACGTTAATAAACAATCAATAAATCAATCACTGCTAATAAGTAATCAATCCATTCATCCATCCACGGGGAACCCTTGTTACTTTTTGGTTTTTCTGGTGTATTTTAATCGCTTCCAAATAAATTCAATTAGTCTGGTTTGAAAGAAAGTTAAAATTCCCCTTAACAGTGAAAAAATTACTGATGTCATTGACACGCAGTAGAGGGGTAGAAGGGGAGTCTGGATTTGAACGGCACGATTAAAGGTTAGTTCAAATGAAGGTTAAGAAAATAAAATTGGAGAATACATAAACGGAAATCAAGTAAAAACATATAAAATTGATTTTTATGTAATAGCCTAGTTTTAAATTAAATATTTTGTTGTAGAATCGTGAACTCTGATATTTACCCACGAAACTGTTATTCAACAGACGAATCGGTGTTTGTTAAAGAAGGCGAAAAGCATTATGAATTCTTGGTTCGGAATGCCATAAAATTGACATCCAAATGCGAACCCATGCGCATATTTCTCTTTTGTTACAGTTCACGATCGTCACTTCTTTCATTGGGTGTCTGTCATTCTTGAAAGGAATGTTTTTTCTAAAAGAACTATTCGCATGTTTTGTTTAACGAAACTGGAACGATTAACGGTATTTCTTTTGAACCTGGCTGTAGAAAATGGTTCTTGAATTATCTTAAATCACATTTCATTATTATAATCGCTCTTTTTGTTGTTGTTCAGTATACGTACTGCAAGGAGATGGGAAGGATCCAGTTTTAGAGTTGCTAGTGAAGAGTTGGAAGATTACTGGTTTGAACCTCTATTGCAGTGAAGTTCACCGTTAAGAATAATAGAGAAGAACTACTAACAAAGCACCCACGTATAGTAAGAGGGTCTTACTAGTACTGTAATCGCTTTTTAATCCGGTACTTTATGGATCACGCCCGTGACATTTTAACGATTTTACCGGATAAACGAGTTTCAATATAGTTTTAACTGATATACCAAAAATAATAAATGTAAGAAGTAGATTGTAGAAAAAAAATGTAAACGATTAAAACATCCGTTAAAATATTTACGCGCATTCCCAATGCGTATGAAATATCCGACAAAGTATTTCTTCCTTCTAGATTCTACAAAATTAAATTCAAACATTGAACATTAATTCAATTGAATGTTCTTGCACTGATAAAAAACAGCACGATAGAAAATTCAAAACAATGCAAAGATAGCTCTTGTCACGACTTACTTTATAACTACTCTAGTAACCTGCTTTCACTTATAAGTTTTATTAACATTTAAAGAATCTTAGCAGGGTTTCGAGAACATTTCACTGTTAAGTACACTTACAGTTGTAATACTGTGTCAGAGTGATATGTAATACGCTAGAAAACAAGAAACACTCCACTGAAATGAAACTGACAGTTATAAGCAATGGGCAAAAATGCAGCGCTGTGTCGTTCTACATCAACAAACGCCCGAATAGTTACACTCGAAATAAATGCAAAACCGAACGGCTCGATCAATGCCGAATTATTGGACGTGCCGAACCATCAGATACCGACCGGATTAGAGAATGGTTATTGTATTCTGTAACCGCTTGGATGGCTTTCGTCGCCAAAAATGTTAAAAAATACGACGAATATAAATACAAAATCTCTTTTCATATTGAAAAATATCCCAACATTAGAACAGTGGTGCTTTAGTTAACGATGAGTTGCTGTTAAAAAAAAATATTTTGAGAAACGACGCAGGCTTTCGCGTACGACGCCGTTTGGTGACGGATTTAAATAAAACATGACACCCTGATCAGGAAAATAATCGAATATAGTTGGCCGTCAAAATTTAAATATATTTTTCTCAACTCTTTTTAAAATTAACAAGCTATTCACACCGATGTCTTTTATGTTTTCTTTCTGTATTAAAAGGTACGTTATTATACTCGGGGAAAATCGCTCCTTAGATAACGATGATAATGGTTAAGGCTCCCGTCATTTTGATTTAGTGGACGTATAGTTAATCCTATGGAATTTCTATACTTTTACTCGCAAATCTCAGCTATTTGATCTATTTGAATGCAATAAAGTGTATCTGAAAGAGCAAAAATAATGAAATCTTATGCGGAATTACTTTTTCCTCCGATTTTTAAAAATATTTTACCCCTATTTTAATGGTCCGTTTGTGAGTTTTCGGTCTTTAAAAAAATATTTTTAAAAATCGGAGGAAAAAGTAATTCCGCAGAAGCCTTCATTATTTTTTGTTCTTTCAAATACACTTTATTGCATTCAAATAGATAAATAGCTAATATTTGAGAGTAAAAGTAGGAATTCCATAGGATTAATATAACGTTCAAGAAATCAAAATATCCGGTTGACGGGAGCATTAAAGGCGATAATTATCATCGTTAACCGAGGTACCACAAGGTGTTACATTCTGAATTCACTTCTCAAAAGAGAGCTGTATAATTTAATACACTTCCAAATTCTCTTTGAATTGATTATTATTTTTTCTGTAAAAAAATATTCCTTAAGGTGTGTACCTTGTACATACAGTGGCTCAAACAATTGAGGATACACCTTACTTTCACTTGATAAATCCAACTTTTAATGAAAATAACACATTAACTAGAATAGAAGACGTATTTTTACTTTTACACGTAATAAAAGGGTTAATTTACAGTAAAAATAACGAAAATCAACAAAAAAATATCTAAAATTAAAAGTTTCACAAATATTTGAAGTAAACATAGGCAGATCTTTACCTCAAAAAATTAAGGATACACCAATGAAATGTTTTCGATATATTACATGCATAGACAGTTTCAGTATTTTGTTTCATGTCCTTTGGCTTTTATAATGTCCTCCAAACGTCTTGGTACCGATTCGACCAATTTTTTAGTGGTATCTGGAGATATTTTATCCCATTCTTCTTGTAACACTTGCTTTAAATGGGCTTTGTTTCTAATCTGGTGTTTTTGGACCGCCGTTTCTAGTGTGGCCCACAAATTTTCTATGACATTGATGTCAGGGGACTGTGGCGGTGTGTGTAATTGCTGTTTACAATGAAAAAGACACCACATTTTGACATTACGTGCCGTGCGTTTGGGGTCGTTGTCGTGCTGAAATATAAAATTTCCATCTAAACCCAATTTTTGTGCACTTTCTTTAAGATTGTTGCGGAGTATGTCTTTATAAAGCTTATGATCCATTATACCATCTATAAAAACTAAATTTCCTACCCCATTTGCAGCCATACAACCCCAAACCATGACTGAGCCACCACCATGTTTAACTGTAGGACGTAAATTTTTTGGATCCAAAGCGGTGTTCGGCTTTCTCCAAACGGTGTGACGACCATCGCTTCCAAAAATGTTGAATTTACTTTCATCTCTAAATATAACTTTCTTCCAAAAGTTTTCTGTCTTCAACTGATGAGTTTTTGCAAACTCCAAACGCTTTTTCTGATTTTGTAAGCTTATGAAAGGTTTCTTTCTAGCTACTCGACTGCTATATCCAGCATGTCTAATCACATTTCTCACAGTTTCAGCACTTACACTTCTGCAGATTATTCGAGAAGTTTCTGCAGCTAGTTTGACTGCACTCAGTTTAGGATTAATCTTGATATCTTTTAAAATTTTAATTTTAGCTACATCACTCAGAATACTTTTCCTTCCTCTTCCACTCTTATTTTGAATTAATCCATCGCGTTTAAATTCCCCAATGATTTTCTGGACACATGAGTGACTTCTACCGACAATTCCAGCTATTTCACGATAAGATTTTCCCTTCTTAAATAACCTTAATATAAATTTTCTTACATCAATACTAGTCTCTTTCCGAGGAGCCATTTTCCATTTAAAATTACAGCTTAATATTCTCATAACCAACTTCAAAAGACAGAAATAACAGTTGAAAAAGTTTAGGATAAAATTTCCCAAACTTAGATTATTAGTAGCAAGCAAAAAGAAATCAAGTGGTAGTTAAACAAAAATTTCATTTGTGTATCCTCAATTTTTTGAGGTAAAAATCTGCTTATGTTCATTTGAAATGCCTCTAAAAAGTTTTATTTTAGAATTTTGTCGTTGATTTTTCTTTATTTTTACTGTTAATTAAACCTTTTGTTATGTCTAAGAATAAAAATTCGTTTGCACTTCTGGTTAAGGTGTTATTTTGATTGAAAGTTGGATTTATCAAGTAAAAGTAAGGTGTATCCTCAATTGTTTGTGCCACTGTATAAGATAAAAGTAAGGGACTTACGACACAGAGTTGCTCGATTGATCTTTCTTTTCTCCCATATCGTTTGAAATGAGTGACGCTCCCCCGGATGCCCTAGCATTTTTCTCTATTTTTGATTTATACATCTTTGCGGTAACATAGAAACCACGATCCTGAGCCCGTTGCCGTCGATGTTTAGTCGAGTTGCTGGTTATTCTGCTGAGACTATCATGTAACGCAGCTGATTCGCGTTAAATCTATCGAGGCTCAAAGCCCTCAAGTTGGGGTTGTAATACCGGTAAACTGATATATCTATAAATTGTGAATTATAGCCTCAAATTGTTATCGGAAATTTCTGCGTTGTTTGTACTGTATAATTTGGCAAATTAAATACATAACTGTAATATAGTAACAAATACGCATTGTTATTCGCTGGGAATAAACAACTTTAAGAAAGCCTAGATACACGACATACTGCTTATTCAGAAATTTTGCAATATCTTTTCGAAACTGATCTGGTTTCTATAGAACATAAAAGTTATAGAATATTTAATGAATCAATTTACCCTAGTGATCTTTTTCTTTCCTATGGGGTTTATTGTCTTTGGTAAACACGGGTGACGCACCCCCTGTTTACCCTAGCGATCCTTCTCTATTTTCGACCCTCCATCTTATCAACCAATTTTTGTCGTGGCCGCGGTACCCTAGTGGTCATGGTTTCAGATTCGTGGCCGGCGGTTTTCGTTCAGTCGCGGGTTCGATTATTGGCTGCCAAAGACCCGCCGTGTAGCCGGGGCTGATGCACATTAATTCTGTTGAGGCCCAAAGTCCTCCCGTTGGCGTAGTGTAGATGTTAGGAGAGGGGGTGCCAGCTCAGGTGTCGTCCTCGTCACTTGATCGTGATTCAAAATTACGAGGTCCGTCGCCAATAGCCCTCGTGTTGCTTCTAGTGCGACGTTAATAAAAACTAAACTAAAACCAATTTTTGTCTTTTCTTCAATTTCATCACGTCTAGATCACAGTTAAATCTTATTTGACGCAGCATAGCCGTATCTGGCTCTTGCGCCAATAAATTTACGCTCACTCACTCACTATTAACTAACTAACTCATCAAGTAAAATCTACAATCTAAAATTAAATCGTAGAATCGAGCGAATATCCGAGCAATAAAATCTCTCGTTCTTACCTTCTTTCGGTTAGTTGGGACGTTATGACCTGGAGGTATCCAAGTGATCTTTTTCTTCCCCATGGTGTTTACTATATATTACCATACATAGCGCATAGCATAAGATGGATAACGCGCTCCCGGAATACCGCAGTGATCCTTCTCATTTTCGATCCTCTTTTTTGTTAATCAATTTTTACCTTTCCCCCATTTCTGATGTACAGATCACAGATGCACGTTTTATGGGTTTAATAAAGCTCTACTTTCACATCCACATTCGTGCAATAAAAAAAAGATACACTTTGTACAACCAGCCAGGTTGAAACAGAAATAAATGTTAGAAAATTCCGAATATAGGATTTCTTCGAATTCTGTAATTACGTTATACATGAATGAGAAACTTAACTTACTGATCCAAACAAAAACAGATGTGCAACATAATTAGCCTCTGACGAAATTTTTTTTTTCTCAATACAAAAATGTAAGGGGGTGGGGTATATATACAAATTACTATTCTTTATTAAACCAACGAGTGCGCAATCTGTATGAGTTGTTTCTTTGGTGACTGCTTATTTTAATCAAAAAATAAATCACAATTAGGAGAACAAAGTGTGGATCAATGTTTCCTACTGCTTATTTTTAAAACATGTTGATAAATAGATCATAAATCTAATTATATATATTTTAAAATTGTTTTCATTGTTAACAATTATTCATGTATGAGTACTACTTATGTTATAAAATGATTTGTTTTATGTTTGATCAGAACACAATTTATTTTCATATACTTTTGTCACAGTATCCAACAATGAAGTAAAATTTCTTTTTAGTATAAATTTTAATTTTACATTGACATTTTAAGGATTTCCCGGTAAATTACCGGTAATGGGAAAAGTCGGTCCAATCTAGTTGAGATGGTGAAAAGAATGGGATGCCAACTCAGGTATCGCTTCTTGACGAAGTTTCAAAATATTGATGTCCCCTGTGTTGCTTCTAAGTGTTAATAAACTAGTCATGAACATGTGGTAAAAATATAAAAAGATGGAGAGAAAGAACGACACTTACAATTTTATTTTAAATATTTTTCGGAATTGAAACAAAATCCGCTGATTTCGTTGTATTGTGTTCTTTCTGATAATATCGCTGTAGTTTTAGAAAATTAAATATTTTCTGTGGATTGCGTCTATCCTTTTCAAAATTCTGATAATTCGATAAGATTGACAAATTTTCGAAATGTAAGAAAAAAATGAATTGAATTGTAAGAAGATAGTTGTTTTATTTATTGTTTTCATCTTGCGTTCATTGATCCAGATATAGCTTTAAAACTTAGTGAAATCCAACTGTTTCTAGTTCAATATATACTCCATTTTTAAACAAGTGGAAATAATCGCAAATTGTTTTTATCCTTTTTATAAATGTGAAGTTTCCTTCTCCTTTTTTTTTTTTTTTTTAAGTTTTATTGGTTGACTGTAAACTATTTTTTCTTTCATTTAAATGTGTGGTGGTTCTGTACATTTGAATAATTTTTTAAAAAAAGAAATTAAACACTAACATAGTTTGTTAGAGGGTTTTATATATTGCTAGAGATTTAGGGTGTTACACACGTAGTTTTTATTGAAAAATAAAATATATATATAGCTCCCTGAAATGATTTTTTAAATTTTTTTTAGTGTATTTAGAATGCGTTTCAACCTTCTGAAAAAGTTTTGTAGTCGTGGCGCCATCTGTAGGAAAAAGGTGAAAAATTGTAAAGTTTTATTTTAAGTTTATTTCGGTATTGTTGTTTCAGCAAAATCAATTTTTTTTTTATCTTGGACAAAAGAATATTTAATTTTTTTTCTTCGATTTTTGGGTTATGTTTGTTCTTTATTCTGTGTGAGCTTGTTAAATATGTATATCTAACTGTCTCATATATATCTAAAAAGATGCAATGGAAAAGTTGTAGGAGAGTGGTATTTTTGAAAATTATTTCATTTGTTAAATTTTGAAGAAGGAAACAATTTTTTCACCATTCCTTTTCGTTTAGTTTTTGTTTTTGTTGATTATAGCAAATTTGTTTTTAATTATCATAATCAAATATTTATTATAAAATGTGATGTTTGTGTTGTGTATAAGGATTAGTTTATGTAAATTTTAATTTCTTCTTTCAATTCTTAATATATTGTCTTTAATAAATTCATCTTCAATATATTTTGAAATCATAATTTTTCAAGAAATGTATAGCAAACTTTAAACGAAAGTTAAAGTTTGTTTCTTTTTTCTTTCTTTCCCATTTTTAATACTTTAAAATGTTAGTATAATGATTTTCTTAACAAAAACTTTTACCAAAACAAAGTTATTTTTAACATCTGCCTTAAAAAGTTCAGGAATTCTGTGTTCATTTTGTTGACTGGATTCTTAGGACATTTTGTTTGTATAAGATCGCACATGCTTCTGCATAGATAATAAGCAAATAGTAATGGAAATTATACACATTATAAATTGGAAATCATAGCAGAAACAATATTTTTTCAACGATGAAACATGAAAAAATAACTTACAACAATTTAAGTTATTAAAATATTATTTACTGTAGATTTAATAACTATATTTTGACTCAAAATTTTTATTATTTTTACATGTTGTAGACCTTCACATTTAAATAATTCTAAATATTTTCACAATTATTTTTGCATAAATGTGCTTTGAGCCAACAAAATAACTATTTAAAACTAATGACATGAATTCGCATTATAGTCTAATTCTTTTTCTATATTTCGGTTCCAGTTTAACATCCTAATGACATACATACATGCATAATGTTTATTATAATAATTTTTCTGTTTATGTTGTTCTGTATAGTTATGTTGTGTATTTATAGGATGTTTTTTTGTTGTTACAGAGGTCATGAGCGCTATCCGTAGTGTGTGAGGGAATGCTGTGGGATGGATGGCTGGAGAACCAACCCCCGAGTACAGCCACTTGTGCCCTTCTCGCCTTCCATGTATCTCAGACAAGTGCCTCCTCGAAGGTTGCTTTCCAAGTTGTTCCAGGTGAGACATTTCAGTATGAGAAAACAAAATTTTGGTTTAACAGTTGTCTTTTATGTATATATATATATATATATATATATTATCTACATTATTATTTTTTTTTTAATGAAAACTGATTTTGAATTAGTAAGTTATACACCAAAATTCAGTCATTATTTACTCTTATAAAAATTTGAAATGTAAATCTGTTGGCATCTAACATTGAAGATATGTTTTTTTTTTTATATATTTTTTATTTTGATTGAATGTGCAATAAGGAATTTAAATACTTAATTGTTCTTTACTGTTTCATTTCTAAAGTAAGATTTTTTTCTTATTATTTTTAACATAACACTAATTGATAATTTTTAAATTTAATCATAAATATTCTAAATATGAATGCAACTGGTACATTTTTTCCAGTTTAATATCAGGTTTGAATCAATAAAAGAGTTAAAGAGAAGAAGTTTCTCTTCCATTTAATTTTACTATTTTTTCCCCGTGTGTTTTTCATCAAATTAGAAACTATGAATAAAAGTTAAGAGAAATGCACCAAAGTTTCAGATATCATCTACAACAATTTTTTGTTTTGTATCTAGTATATTTTTCTTTAAAATTTCTGATGTAGGAGGAATGTGCATGTGTTTAGTTACCATGAATAAACGTTTTTTACTAAAAAAAATGTTTAAAGGAATTTTATCGAAAGCTTTTTAATCGATATAATTTATTTTGGTTTCTTCCAGTTCCTGCTTTTAGTTGTTTTGATGATCACTGTTGTGATCAATATCCTGTTTATTTTGGACACAAGTCGCAAACTCCAAGAAGATATCCCTTCTCTAGGTGAGATGTGTTTATACATGTTATCTTTTATTTCACTTTTATTTTAAATATTGATGTGTTTTAATTAAAGTTAAATAGAGAATTTTTAAAATTGTAATTATTTCTATTGATATTTTCCCCAATTTCTTGTTTTTAAAAGTTTCATGAATAGTTTGTTTTCCATGTATTCATTGTATTTCAAATTTACTCTTTTCCATTTATAAACATGTGAAGATTGCTTTAATGTATTCTAATATCTATCCCTATTTCATTCCAAACTTTATTTAAATGAATTTTGCTTTTTACGGACTCTTGATAATTTTCCTTTTTTCTCTCGGCAGACGATTCCGATGGACTCGGCGGCGGCGAAAAGCGCCACAATAGCTTTCGCTTGCAAGAGAGTCTTCCAAAAACCTTAACTGTAGAAGTCCTTTCCAGTCAGTCAAAAGTGTCTGTGTCAGTGGATGGTACCACCGTAAGTAACCTTCCAATCACTCCTAAAATATGTAGTTGCATTTTAAATTTATGCATATTGCATACACAGCAAGTAATTTATTTAATGATATGTTAATTGTTTGAAAAAACAGCAATTAATAAATTGTTATTTAGCTTGTTTTACTGTTTTTTTTAAAAATCTTTTGTTTATTTAGATTCTTGAAGATGCAGAAGACAATAAAGGAAGAGGAATCCATGTACTTGTCCTAAATCAGGCTACTGTGAGTCTTTTTTTTTTCTTTCTTTTTGTTCATTCAAAATTGTTTCAAGAACACTGTATATCAAGCTGTATTCCAAGGAGCTCAAATTTTTTTAGATGTTTCTTAGAAATAATTATTTAAATATTATATTAAATAGTGTTCTTCTTATCCTTTAGTTTGATTAATGGTATGAATCATTATAATGAATTTTATTTGAGTAACTAATGGGGGAGTTTTGATCTTAATATTTACTGCAATACTGTTTTATTTAAAAATATATCAGTTTCAAAATTTATTTGTAATTGTTTCAAGTTGTATTGACTGTGGTTGTCAGTTACAAGCACTGAGTTCTGCTGTTTCAGGGCAGTGTGATGGCTCAACGCATGTTTGACACCTACTCTCCCCATGAAGACGAAGCAATGTCACTGTTCCTCAACATGGTATCAGATGGAAGGATTCTCATTTTTACGATCAAAGTATATTCATCTTTCCAACATCTTTATCTTATATTTTAAAAAAAATATTATGCATATTTATGTGACTTAAATTGAATGATACTTCCTTCGTTTCAGAATTTTATGTATTTCTTTAAACTAAATTTTTTTGGGATATGAATTAAAATAATTTACCACTTTTATTTAGATTGACTTGCTTGATATTGCAGACATAAAGGGGCAGGGGATTGCATATGAAAAGTTGAAAGAATGTGTTTATAAATGAATATAATAGTGTATATGGGTATAATGAAAAGTTTATTTGAAACATTGATTGTTAGAAAGGTACTGCATTCATAATTGAAAAAAAATGACTGTTAACAGAAAGTATGCAAAACTATCTTCATATGACAACGTCCAACAAATTTACAGGATATACATGGTTATCCATTTTAAATATCTGTTTTTTAAATTCATCATGAATACTGAAAGTTTTGTTTTTGTAGGATGAGGGGACGTTCCAGATGAAGCAACCTGCTAGGGAATTGCTGAAACGACTGGGAAGCAAAAAAGCACAAGTCATTGGATGGAGGGACATGTGGGCAATGGCTACACAGAAAGGAGGTACTCTCACACATACATATAGTACTTATTACATAAATTATTGTAATAAAAAGAAGTATTACTATTATTACTTTAATATATCTACTGATATGTTTTTTTATAATGGTCACTCTAGAATACTATCAAATATGTCTGCTTCATATAATATTTATCCCATACAAAATTGGTAATCTCTTCTCAAATACTCCTCACAGTTTATCATTATATTCTCATGTGTACCTATTTAATGATATTATCTGAACTAAATTATTAATTTTTGAGAATTTTGGATATTATTTATTGTGCTGTTTGTATTTATTTGAAGGAAATACACTAATTTCCTTTTCTTTCATCTTTTTATTATTTTTTTTTTTATTTTCATACTGCATGTAATTTGATTTCTTCATCTATTGCATTGTTTTTATGAAAAAACAAATTTGAGGCCAGGGAAATTAATTAATTTTATTTATGTGATTAAACCAAAATTTATTTTTCATTCTATTTTTTTTTTTTACATATAACCTAAAAACTGTAATATGCTAAATATATAACTTATGCATAGTGGTCAAAAAAATATCTTTAATACTTTTTGAAATTTTTATTGCAACTGGACAAAATTGAAAACATTATTAATTTTTCAAAGATAATAAAGTATAATGTTGAAAAATTATTTATAATTTTTTTGCATTATTTACCCAATATGAATTTCTTTTTTTTTTTTTTTTTATGTGTATGTATAAACTCATTTTTCTCTCAAAAGTGAGGCTAAATTTAAAATTTTGTAAAATTCTGCTAAAAAATTTCCGAGTTATGCATTTTAGAAATGAAGCCATGGTTGTCATAAGGGCATTATAAAAATGTGAAGATTGAAAATTTTCTACTTAACGTTTCTCAAAGTGCTTACACTTATTAAAAGACAATTTTCTCCACTTCTGAATATGGATAAAGTAATATTATATACAGAAATCTATTTTAAAAAAAAGTTAAAAATGTGATGAAAAACAGAAACCAAACTTTTTTGAAATATTTGGATTCTGCATTAAAACATTCTGTGAGAAAATTATTTTTTTTTTCGAGAAGCTCATTATAAAAATTTAACTGTTGGGACAGTTGGTTCTGTTATGAAATCCCCATTAATATTTTTTTCAACAAAAACTCTTATTTCTGAAAATCATGTTATTTATTCACTAGACTTAATATATTGAAAAAGATTTTCTGAGAGAAATTGATTTTGATGATCTTTAACTATTCAGAAGGTTGCATGAAAAAGTTCTGAAGTTTTGTTATCTTAAAGAATTTTTTTAAATTAAAGTTTAAATTCTTGCATATATTTATTCTTTGACCAATTTTTTATTTTAAGGCAAATTATATGGTGAAAATTATAGTAAGAGTCCAGAATTCAACAGTTGGGGAGCACCTGTGCTGTTGAGAGTGGAAGTTCCTCTGGTTCCTGTTGAAGGTAAGTTGTTATCTACATTAAAGATGCAATTACACTTGCTTTTAATATCCATTAGTCATTTTTTTTTCATAAAACTTCATTTTTAAAATATATTTACATAATTTTTGTGGAATATATTTTCATAATTTGTATTGGAATTATTAGATAGACTTGTTTACATAGTTATGTCAGATATGCAGGTTTAAAAAATGTAACAATCCAGTAAACTTAGTTCATTATATTTGATTATATTCTGTCAATGAATGTTATGTAATATCCTTACCTTAAACCTTAAGGACAAGATAGATTATTATCCAGATCTATAAAACCTTGTTTATTTTTTATCAGATTAATGTCATTGTCAAATTTGATGATACAATTAATTTCATTGCTGCCAATGAAAGAAGTTTCAATTGAGTGCTTTTAAAACATGTTTGAACATAATTCAAATGGTACAATTTTGTTGACAATAGTACAACTGACAGAAAGATTTATAACTAAAAATTGTAAAATTACTGTATTTATTAATTTTTTTTTGCATTATGTTAAATTTATTTAACTATGATAAATCATTGCATCTTTCTTTGCTCAGAGAGTGAATGTGATTGGGCAGACAATGAAGAGAACAATCGAAGAAGGGGTTTCTGCAACCATATTGAAGGATATGGGAGCGTCTGCAGTTGTGTGGATCCTGCACCACTTGCATTTGCACCCAAAGAAGTATGCTACATTTATGTGTGATTCATTGTAAAAGAATTTTATGTATTTTGATGCCCTATAGGGATTATATTTTGAATTTTTCTGTATGTGTTTGTTAAATGAGATAAATGAATGCATTGGTTGTTAATATATAATTCAAAAATTAAATTGTAGATAAATTTGTAATTTAAAATTTTTAAAAAATTCATTTTAAAATGAAATAACATCAAATTTGTTTTAATATTCAAGTCATATTTATGTATTAATATTCATCCTTTGTATTTTTTTTATTGTAAATTCTGAATGCAACAATAACTTCAGATAAAGGCATATTTACAAGGGGAATATGTAATTGAGTAAAACATGGTTAATAGTTTTGGATTTTTGATATTTTTATTTTTTGTATAATATTCTTGAATTCATTATAAGTAATTGGATTTTGAACTGTATTATCAGAGCTCCTGATAAAATTAGTATAAGTAAAAGCAAAAAACAAGAGAACATTCTTTGTTAAAAAAAAATTTAATATTTAAAATTGCATGCAGTTAATGCATTGGCAATGAACTGATACTGTTACTTATTACAATTTTATGAGTATCAGTTTTATTTGGGTTTATTCTCTTTGGCTTTAAAAGACATTTTATTAATAATGGTTTTCATAAGTGCTCTTGAATATGCAAAAAAATTCTGGTTGATTTTTGAAAAAAATATCATTCAGAAGGCTTTTGTATATGAAATTATCTCGAACAGATGTGTAATTTGTGTTCTAATATCTTGTATTTTAGTAAATATTGAAATTTTTCTCTACAACAGATTGAAAACAATCGTGTGAGAGATGTTCCTGTGGCCATCATTGCCAGCAATAGACCCCACTATTTGTACAGGTATACTGTTACTTTAAAAAGTTTGCATTGAGTAAATAATTTTAGCTATAATTGAATTATGTATTTTGTTTGGAGATGAGAAATGTTGTGCTGTATGTTATTCCTTAAATATTGATTCAACTATCTCTAAGCTTAAAAAAAAAATTAATTATAGATTTAAGAAGTAATAGTAAAAGATTTTAGAACTGAAATAAATATAAAATATGACTTTCATCATCATTTAGAATGGGGAATATGAGCATTTCTAGAAAAAATTAGAATTGAGTACAAGGACAGCTGCAGATATTCAATTTCTGTATTACAAATCAAGACATTGCTTTTTTAAAATAAAAATTAATATATAATTCTTATGCCAAGATAAAATCTTATGCCATTAATATAAAACCTTTTTACTGTATTTTGAGCAATAAGTGAACCATCAGTGGCAACTTACTCATAAGAATGCACATCCCCCCCAAATAATTATCAACAATATTTTAATGAAGTGAGATAAATTTCCTATAACTCTTTGTAATATTGTGTGTGTGTATAGAAGTTTACTTTTATGTAAGTCTTTGCAATAATGTCTACATGTAATTTTTTTTTTTTTTTAATGTAATAATAAAAACTGGCTCGCAAAAATAAATTAAACTTTTACCAGTAAAGAAGAAAAAATTTGTTTATTATTTAAGAATTTATGTGATGAACATTGATTTAAAACTGGTTCTTTATTTCATTAAATATTTAAGGTATAGTTACCTTTTGCATATTTCATGTCAAAAATTTTATGCAAGTGGCTTATTATAAAAACTAGTGTGTTAAAACGGCTTTATGTTTAAAAAATTTTAATATCATTTCTTTTAAACTAAAGATTTATTTTGTAGTTAAAATAGTCTCAAATTATATATATTTTTCAAAATATTGTGACTAGGATAAGTGTTACAGAAGGATAGTTGGAGATAGTTTGATTAATGTGAGTGCTTCCTCTCTTAAATATTAGTAATTAATTTAACATTTATTTATTTATTTATTATTATTTTTTTTTAATTTTAGAATGCTGAGATCTCTCCTCTCTGCTCATGGCTGCAACCCAGAAATGATTACTGTGTTCATTGATGGATATTTTGAGGCAAGTAACTTCAATTTCTGGTCATAATTGTAATAAATTGTTTCGTTGTTAATTTTCAGTCTTTAATTAACCATAGGTATTCAGATTTGATGAAAAATATTTCTTTATAAAAATTGTACATTCTAAGGATTTGCTTATAAAAATGACACATTATTACAGATTTTAATACATTTTTTTTATAAGGATCAACATGTAAAAAGGAAACAAAAATAAACAATATGTTCATTAACTAAAATTTACATTACACACCTTTTTATTTAAGTCTTCCACAATATGTTAAATCTTTAATTCTGAAATTTTTTTTATCAAACTAAATGGGGAACTCGGCTTGGTAATTAAGTTTTGAAATTTGATTCCAAGGTGTTTTTATCAATTCAACTTTATTATTATTATTCAATAATATTAAATTATTTAACTTAGATGTTTTCAAAATTAGAATGAAAATTTGTTTTAAAGGTTGTTCCGTTGTTTTATAGGAACCTTTGGAAGTAACTAAACTATTTGGTTTAAGAGGAATACAGGTAATGACTATGTTAAATGTGCTCATTCTATTTTATCAATCTTAATTATGTTGTTCATGTTTCAACTTATATATTTATTACTTACCAGCATACTCCTATTGGTGCCAAGAATGCTCGTATTTCTCAACACTACAAAGCTAGTCTTACAGCAACTTTCAACCTATTTTCGGTAAGTTTTTTTTTTTTTTTTTTTTTTTTTTTGAAGTGGTGAAATATTTTCCAGTTTGCTGTTGTGAGTTTTAGCTGTCCTCACTCTAAACCTGGTTTCTGTAGTGAATCTGGAAGAAGTGATTCAATATATTTTTTATCAAGTCTCTTGTTTTCTTAATAGCTGTTCAGTTAAAAAGTGGTTGAATTACCACAGAGCCATTATGATTCTATGTGATTCTTTTTAATCAATAAGTATGATTTAAGAAAAAAGAATAATAATTTCTTCAATAATACATTAAATAAAATGATGGATGTGTGTGATCAAATGGCTTGAAGGAATAAAAATTAATTAATTTAGAATGCTAATATAAGATTTTTTTTAATTTTTGAAAAAAAACCTGGCATAGTAAATATTTATGCATGAATTATATTTTATGTATTTATATGTTATGTACTCTTCCCAACCTGTTCTATTTGTGAAGTGATATTTTCATATGATTGGGACTGTTACTTTATTTAATATCTAGTTTTATAGGAGCCATTTAATTGATCAAATTCTGTAGATTTATTTAATTGAATTTGGAAATCAGAAATGTTCTGTAATAATATTTATTGATATATTTTCATTTAAACCCTTTTACTTGGCAGTATTTTTAATGGCCTATTTTCTCATTGCTAGGTGACAATAATTTCATTTGATCTTTTTTTTTTGGCATTAGTTTTGCCAATCTTTAGCATATATATGAAATTTTCTAAAAATGTTTTTTATTCATTTGGGAACAATCCTGATTTCATTTAACTTTTTTCTTAGTAATAGTTTTGCCAATTTCTTGCTAATAATATAGGGAACTTTCTAAAAATCTTTAAAAAATAAAGCAAAGAGGTCTAGGGAAAATAATGTTCAGTTTTAAGCCAAATGCATCACCAAAGAAATCAGCCAAATGGGTCAGTTTGACCTCAAAAATGAATGGTGTGAATTTAATTGTAAAGTACTTATATATTAAATATTTCTGTAGATAAATTATCAGTAGCTTTATGTAGCTCCAATTTCATTTCAAAATCATGTGTCACTTTTTTTCATAAAAATATCATAGATCGGAATTAATATCATACAGTATCAAGAAACAATTGATTATTTCTCTACTTTTAATTCGGAATTGATATGTAAGTATTCATTAAGAATATCAAAATTTTTCATACCTTTTCTGTTGTTCCGGGGAGTTGGTGCATTTAAACTCTTTAGCTGTAACAAAACTGTTCGATAAATTAGCCACTCTGAAAAAACAACTGTATAAAGAAATGTATATGGGTATTAATTTAATCACTTTACCAAGATACAACACAGATTACATAGAGAGCAAAAAGCATTATCTGATTAAAGTTCATCTTGTTTTTACACTGCTCACTCCAATCAACAGCATCCTCTGGTGGGAATCACATGGTTTCTGCTGGAAAACTATTCAGTTCTGTACAATCAGTCTTTTAATTTTCTGCTTCTTTCCCTTATTATATTGCTTATATTATAAATTCCTTCTTGGCTTCTTGAGAGAATGATTCATACACAGCATCTTTAAAACTGCTATTAGTTGTAAAACTATGCATTTAATCATTTATTACACATTTTACATGGACAGAGCATTTGTTTTGAGAGAAATCTCTATATGGATCATCTTTAAACCTTTACTTTTAGTTATAAAGCTATAATTTAGTATTTGAATAAATTTTCATTTAATCTTTTTTGTTTTTTTTTTGTATTTGAACAATGTTGTAGCAATGGAACAAAAATTCCTAGTTACTATCCTTTAGTATCATTTAGTGTGATAAATATAGTGTTGCTCTACATGTATTTATTAGTGTTTTTTGATTATTTAAAGATTGTGATATGTTATGTTGACTCATATTTCTTATAATTCATTTAATACATTATTTCATTCAGGATTTGATGATATATTGTGAAATGATGATGAAAAGTAATATAATAATAAAAGTTTTCCCTGAAGTATGGTTTTCTAGTTATGATTTAAATTATAATTATTGTGGTATTTTTGTAAGATTGTGTTTTTAATCTAGATATTTTTTTGATATAATGAGACAGGAAAATAATTTCCCTTTTGTTTGTTCTGTTTTTTGTTTTGTTTTCACAAAAGAACCATTGAAATTTTGCAGGAAGCCAAATATGCTATTATCATTGAAGAAGATTTAGATGTGTCACCTGATTTCTTTAGGTAAGTGAAGAATATTTGTTATATATTTATAACTTCCCTTTTCAAGAATTATTGTTGTTGAGTGAACATTTCATGGCTTAAATTTGGCAATTTCAGAAGGGAATAGTATTTATGTATTTGGTATTAGTAGTAGTATTTATGTAATTGTGGTTTTATTTATAAGTCTCAATGAAAAATTCCTTGAAATTCAAAGGGTTTAAAACCATATTTCTCTTATGCATCAAAACTATTTTGATCATTGCAGAAGATTAATTGAAGTTCTCAATTTTGAAAGCTTATTACCATATAAAATGTACTTTATAAAAATGAACTTTATTTATAAATATGATAGCTGAGATTTTCAAAAAATTTCTTTAAAATATGTGAGTCAGTGCAAAATCAAAGAAAGTACTTCTGGCGTATGGATAGATCATAATTAAAGATAGAAATTCAAATTTAAGTAATTTGAAGACATTGTCTTGCAAACTTCAAATTTAAGTAATTTGAAGACATTGTCTTGCAAACTGAGTCACTGTAGCCTGGCTAATTAAACTAACAGTCCAGTTGTGTTTGGGCTTTGATGTGAGGTTTGTTACCATTGCTTTTCATTGTGTGAAATAATGGATTTGCATCTTGTTAAATTCAGTAGGTTCTCAAAGTACTAGTGTAAGGTATCCATTCAAACGATATAATTTCAGTGTTGCTCAAAATGACAAGATCTGTTCCCAGTAGTTGATTTGTACATCTAATGTTGCATTAATTTATGTTGATATTTAAAATTTTTTTAGGGAGTTTGTAAAATCTTGATCAAAGAACTTGAAGAACAAATTATTTGACTAACAATCATGGTAGTCCTTTTTCTCTCATGAGAAGTTTTTTTTTTTTACATTCTTCAGATAAGTATGGGCATCTCTCACCTGAGGCACCCTAGTAATCTTTTTCCCATGGTATTTATTGTCTTTCGTGAACATGAGTGACACGCCCCCTAGATGTCCTTGTGATCCTTTTATATTTTTGACCTTCTTGTCAATCAATTAGCATATGTTTTTAAGAGGTCTGGATCACAGTTATACCTTGTTTAGCATGGCATAACCATATCTAGCTCTTGCAGTATTTAAATATTATTATCATTTACTCTCTTTCTTCCTTTCATGAAGATAATTTCCCACCTTTTATTATATTTTCATATATTGTGACAGGAGAGTAAACAATTTTTTGTCTCTTTTGAGGAGGATGAACTTGTATGTTTAAATATATTTAATATATATTCATATTTTGTACACGGAACAAATTCAAGTAGATAAATTAAAGAAAATTGCTTTATCTTTAACATTAAACGTCCTTGTTGTTATTCTCGAGGTTGAGAAAGTGACTCATGGCTTTGAAGCATTTTTTAAAAGAAAGAGATCATGAAATAAAAGTTAAGAAAGAAATTTCACTGTATTTATCTTTGTAAATTGAGTTATGCTCTGTATGTTTATATGTCAAATTGTGCTTTGTGTTAAATTATTTAATATTCAGTTTCCTTAAGAAATGATTTAATCTATTGAGAAAGCTTTTATGATGAATGTAGTAACTTATTTTTTCTGTTATTATTTTTTTTTTCATAGTTATTTCAGTCAAACCCTTCGACTTTTGGAGGAGGATGAATCCATTTATTGCATATCTGCTTGGAATGATCAGGTAAGACAATTTTAAATCACACAATCTTTTTGCAATGATATTTATTCATACTATATGCCCAGAGTAAATTTAAAAAAAATGTTACTATATGATTCTTTATTTAAAAAATCTTCTGTGAATTTCAAATATTGTTATCTTTTATATATAAATAGTTGATATTGGTGAAGCTAATGTAAAACTGAAATAATTTCTTTTAGTTATGTATTTAGTTTGCTCGTATCTTTTTCTCAAGCAAAGTCTCAAATTTGTTGCTGATAATTTAAATAATATATTTTATGAAACAATGTTGGATATTTGTAAAATTGTGGTTTCATTTTTTCAAAATAATTATTATAGGTAATTTATGTATTGTTTGTTACAATAAATGTGTGTTTGTGTTTTTAAAACTTATTCATTTATTGACATTATAAATTAAAACTGGAATCTATTCTAACATAATATAAAACAAACAACTAATACATCATGGTACATAAGAAATTCAGTCTTCCACAACATCTATGCATCCAATTAATTGATAAAGGCATCCAATTTGGTATCATTTTCTACTCACTTCAAAATTCACTCATTTTAGCACAATTATCATTTACACACAATAGTGAATAACATTCATACCTTTATCAGATGCCAATCAGGCTTCCACCTTCCAACCCATAACATGGCCATAGCAGCCAAGTGGTCATGGTTGTGAACTTGTGGCCAGCATTGGGGGGATGCACCTTAAATCTGTCAAGGCTCCAATTCCTCACTTAGACATTGTGTAAAATTTTGGAGAATGAGATGCTAACCCAGATATTGTCCTCATACCTTGACAAAGATTCAATATTATGAGGTACTTTTTCAATAACTCATGCATGATTCTTTTAAGTGGGAAATAATAAAAAAATCAGTTGACCCTGTAACACCTTTCCCTTCAATCACACTGGATATATTCTGAGTAATTTAAAAGTATAAAACTCTTGCAATCTACCCAACAATATATATATGCTTCTGACTTTTTAATATTATCTAGTAATTTTATTATTCAATTTCTATTTAAAATTTTTTAAAACTTGTTTCTATTAAGTGTCCTGCCTTTTCTATTAAAATTGCCTTTTGGTCTTCATTTAACATTTGGGGACGATGTGTTGACACATCCTATGCATATTAAGTTCCTTAGTCAATATATGTTGGCATGTGGCATTGGATATCCCTACTGATTCTTTTATTTGCACTATTGTTTGAAGCCTTGTGTACAGCTATAGAAACCTTTTTAATGTTTTCAGCAGTACGGGAAGTCTGCGGATGTCCAGAGCATTTGCCATCTTCGTCACTTTCCCTGGCTTCTCTGAAACGTCTATGCCACATAAAAGCTTGTGTTTAGAATAATGTATTCCTGCTGTGTACACACGCTTCAACATTTCTTAAAGTCTCCGTAGCACTCTTTCCCAAGCAAACACAATATTTGATATTCATTCTCTGCTCAACAAACGTTATTTCTTTCAATCGCAGTTACTAAATGAATCAATCTTCCTGCAAAATACGACACTGTGGTGAGCCGGTGACCACATGATTTTGGACAAAACTACTTTTAGAGAAAGGAATGAATAAAGTAACACAGAAACCTTATCATGGTTGCTCTACTGCAAAATTAATTTTTTTATATTACAGGCTTAGTCCGAGATCTTTTAAATCCTACCTTGTATAGTAAAATTATAAATCAGAAGATTAGGAAAATAAACAAATATCAAGAAATGTTTAAACAAACACAAAAGCATTTTGTAAATACAAAAATGAAGATTAATTCATTTTATGTTGTGACATGCTTTCGACTATTAAGCTGGGTTATTCTAGAATTTAAACTAAATACAATTTTTTAAAAAAGATTATAACACCAAAAAATGTAGTTGAAAAACTTTCTGAAAATTTAAATCCAAAAAATAAAATTAAAAAGAAATACCCCCCAATGCAAAAAATCAAAAACTAAACGACTTAAGAGAAAAACCGAGATTTTTCAAGTATTACACTCCCAGTGTATTAATAATACATACAGTAATACAAAGAAATGTTAGCAAATTTATAAAACAAAAATTTATAAAATTTTTCAATTCTCTTGATATTTTATTTATTTATTTATTTTTATTTTTCTGATTTATAATATATATATATATATTTAAATTAGAAGAGTAATATATATATATATATATACTTCTGGAAATCGTACAGTAAGATTTCAAAATACTAAAGTATGAAATTATAAAGTGTTAAAGTATTTCCCTTTTATCGTATCTATAATATTAAATAAAATTTACTGTAGCTGGTATTTAAGTGACTATTTTATTGTTGTATGGGAAGTCTACATTAGTATACTATTGTATTCTTTTAATACAAGGGTGGTTCAAAATGTACTTGTATTTGAAGATATATTGCAACATTAAGTTAAATAATTGTTATCATTCAGTTCAGCTGGACCCATGTGATGACAGTTATGTCAGAATAGTCCCACTGTAGCTCATGCATGTCATGAAAGGCATGTCTGGGGTTATAGCTGGGCCTCCTGCCCCTGAGGATTATATCAGGAGACCTCAGGGACTTGCCTTCTCTAAGTAAGTACAGGCATCATGACCTCAAGGCACCCTAGTGATATTTTTCTTTTCCATGGGGTTTACTGTCTTTGGTAAACACGGTTGATACACCCCTGGACTACCCTAGTGATCCTTCTCTATATTCGACCCTCCTTGTCAATCAATTTTTGTCTTTTTTTTCAATTTTTTCACCTCTAGACCCCAGTTAAATCTTGTTTGGTGCAGCATAGCCACATCTGGCTCTTGCACCAGTAATCTTTACATTCATTCATTCACACTCAGTGCAGCTGTCTTAATCAGAGCCGAAACAAATTTGACATTGATTCATAAGTTAGTTTTGATTTGTTAGTCATTTGCGTCCAAATGAATTTCGATTGCTGCCTCATTGATTTATCGCCATCGTTGATACCTTGATTCATCATAATGCACTGGAAATCAAGCAAAAATAAAAACTTTGGGTCGTTTCTGGTGAATCTATTCCTAAAGAGGTAAAGATGGTTTCATCGGCTACAAAAGTTAGGTTGAAGAATTTTTGAGGTGCAAAAGGTGTCGTGATTATGAATAAAAGAAACTTAGACAACTGTCTAGTGAGTCATGACTTAACAAAAGACAAACTATTTTTGATGCTGCAAGCACCATCTCTTGGAATTTCCAAGTATGTATTAAACAATCTTCAAAATATCTTTTCTGTTATAATGTTGTTGTTCCTATTAGAATTGACTGGGAAAATGAATGTAGGCAGTTTTCTTTATAGATGACAACATTGAAGGAAACGTCAAAAACCTATATTTAAATCAAAACAGCACAACACAAACATTAAATGCTTTTTTCTTTTGTCATCTGTTCAAAAAACAACAGTTACAGCTTTTTCTTTCTTACATCTGTTGCCACTCTCCAACAGAGAAACTTACCTCTCATGGAGTTTGATCATGACGCAACAAATATGTTGTCTAAAAGTTTGCTATTTCATAGGGTTATGAGCACACAAGTGAAGACTCTGGGCTACTGTATCGTGTTGAAACCATGCCCGGTCTTGGTTGGATTCTGAAAAGGAGTCTTTACAAAGAAGAGCTGGAACCTCGATGGCCCACGCCAGAAAAGGTATAATTGTAATTTTATTTTATTGTAGCTAACTTGAATCATTCTAATATTACTGTTAAGGATACAATAAAATATTGCTTGGGGAGCATTTACCAAATGCTTGGTGCTATTTATTAATCAAAATGAGTTCTAGAAATTCATTATAAATAAATTCTACTTTCTTTGCCATTTACAAAATGCATAATTAAAAAATAGAAAACTTGTGTAGGTATTGAGGGAGCGACATAACATCACTGACATTCACATTATTTTGCAACTATTTAAGTATATATCTATAAGTACCAAAGCCTTAAAAATGTTTGGCAACATGTGAAGTTATGGAAATTTTATTATATGATAATGAATGATCATTAAATGTTTTGTTAATGTTTTCATTTCTCAAGGCAAATTAAATTTTAATGTAAACTAATATTGTTTAGATATGCTAAAAGCTGGTGTATTTTTTTGCAGGTTTTTAACAGTGGATTTTTATTATTCAGTACATGATTAAATTTTGTATGATAATTTTTTTATCTTGTCTGAAAATTTTATGGATATCATACTCAATCAATGCTAAGCATTGATATTTGTATTTTGGAATTTTCTTTAAATTTGATGTAAAATCCATGAAAGTTTTTGCTAGTAACTGAAAGACTTTTTACTTAAATGAATAAAGAAATTGTGTGCAGAAATCAATGCTGTCTCTTTGTTAAACAGTGAATTAATAATAAAAAGTATTAAGTTATATTTCTTGAGATCTCTGTCTGTATTGAACTTTAAATATTCAATTTTCTTTACATTGAAACAAAATGTTGAGTATTTTGTTGTTGAAAAAGTCCTTTTTTTTCTATAAAATGTCTAAATACTTTTTTTTTTCAAAGCTGTATGAAGGGAGGAAATTTTTAAAATAAAACTAAGGATATAATTCTAAATATTCAATGATTAATTATAAGTTTGAATGTGAAATATTTGGACTACTTTATTACATTAATTTGTATAAAAAGTACATGTTATGTGTTTTATTGAACATTTTCAAATTTTTTTTTATTTTTATTATTATTAATAAGTGATTCTCAAATTCATCCCTCTCATTATTACCATCAACCATTACATTTAGTCTTAACATTATCCTAAATCCTGACTTCAAATATTAAAGTGACAAAATTTACTTCTAAAAGGAAGCTTTTGTGAATAAATTTTTGCATCTAAGGATTTGAGAATCACTCATTCTAGGATAGATTCTGGAAATATTCAAAACTAATTAAATTCTTTTAAATGCAACTTTTAGTGCTTGACCTAATTTCACAATGAAAAGGATGTTTTGAATGAATTCTAGAATTATCCTTTAATTTTTCAAATTCCGATTTTCTTTCAGTATCATAGTGAAGTTATATTTATGCTTCTTTTATTTCAAAAAAAAAAAAAATTATTGAATTTATGTTTGAAACAATTATGAAAAGTCGACCTTTTAAAAACATAATACCACTTGTAATAGCTGAAATAGTTATTGTAAATGCTCTTCATTTTTATAGATAAAAAAGAAAGAAAGAAGTTGTGCATTTTTAAATTTTCTAACAAATTAATTTTTATAATCAAAGCTGTTACTTCATTAATTCCAGCCTTTCATATAGTAATTATGTAAGGTTGTATTGCAATTTTTTGCTTTGTACATTGATACTTCTTACTATTTCCTTTTTTTTTTCTATTTATATTCTGTATGTAGAATTATCCTGCCTTTTTAAAGATTACCTCTTGAGAAAGATGTTGTGATGATGTTTTTCATTTTTACCCTCTTATCTGCTTTAAATTATCTGTGTAACTTTTAGAATACATGAAACTGTATCCTGGGACTTGCTGCATTAATTTTATGAGTGTGTTTTGACAGAGTTTGTAATGATTTCGTGATTTTTATTTAAAAATATATAATTGTTGACTTCTGTTACAAGGTATTTTATTCAATGTGTTTGTCATCTTCTGCCATTTTACAATTTTTTATACCTTTGGTTTCTTTCTTTTTCTCTCAAATTGCAGCTTTGGGACTGGGACATGTGGATGCGGCTGCCAGACGTGCGCAAAGGTCGAGAGTGTGTAGTGCCAGATGTGTCACGGACGTATCATTTTGGTTCCTCTGGCCTCAACATGAATTCTTTCTTCCAAGATATCTACTTCAAGAAACATGCTTTCAATACACAGCCACATGTTGAACTTAAAGATTTGGACAGGTTGCCTTTTGATTATTCTCTTATATTTTTGATAAGTTTCGAAATTCAGATAACGTAACACTCCACTACACAATTTGATTCTCAAAATGGTTTGAGAATTAGCTAAAATCCTCATAAAACACAACATCCAAGAATATAGCTTAGCTCATACAAGATTTCTGCTGTAGTTGAAGTCTTTTTCAACTGTTAAAAAAATTTAAGGGAAAAATCCAAAAGGAATTTAAATGCAAAAGATATCTTAAGAGAGTGCTCATTAAACATTTTTCAATTTGAATAACTTGTATGTTTTGTCAGAATTTCTTGGCGAATTTGGAAATCTATTAGAATATGAAATCCATTTTGTTCATGGTATATTTAAAAAAAAAAAAAAAATCTTTGTAGAAAGATATCTCAGCTTAAAGCACTAATTCTGAAATAACAGATTTTGTGTGTGTGTGAAAAGTAGAGTATAGAAGTCAAAATAATGTGAAGCAAGCTGAGAGGATGAGGATATATTGTCAAAAAGAAAACACCTACAGTTAATGGTGCTTAGTAGTAATGACAAAGAAAAAATTTATTCCTTATCGATATAATTAAATCCTTATCAATATGTATACCAACCATTTATTCCTTATCTATTTGATGAATATTGCCATAATATCTTTTTCCTATTTATATAAATATAAATAGATATAATAGATATATTTTTTTTTCTAATTTTTGGGACCTAAATCCCCCCCCCCCCCTTTTTTTCTCTAGATTTATTTTCCTCTAGCATGGATTTACAGCATTTTTTAGGGATGTAAACATCTTTTTTACAATGAGGATTGCCTTGTATTTGAATGCTTTAATGTTATAATGAGTATTAAATAGAAAAATGAATTTTTTCTATGAATAAAATAATTTCAAATTTTGAATTTATTTCATTGACATTTTTAAAGGTTTGAGCAATTAGTAATGAATTTCTTTGTTCACTTACAAAATGATATAGATAATATGCAAGATAAAATTTTGCAACATAAAGATTTTATATGATTTAGCATGCATCTATGACCACCGTAGTGATTTTAGGTATACAAATTTTTTTTACTTGAAATGCTGTAAATATGAAAGCATACTAAGACTCAATATTGTAGTAGATATTTCAAATTATTTCTATTTTGTTTTGCCCTATAAAATTCTCTACTTTCAGCTTTATATTATGATTTTAATTAAAAGGGTTTTAATAAAATTTGAAGAATGACTTCTACCAGTGTAGAAGGATATTTTAAGTGGTTTTGTTGAAATTTGTAAAATTTCATGTAGCAACTTGGGGTTAAATTAAAATTTTTGCCTTATCGGTTATTTATTGCTTTTATTAATTTAGTTAAATGGGATTTCCTAACTGAGTTAATGTAATCAACATAATTTTTATGTATTTTGTTATTAAACATGCTTATATGTTATGAAACAGTTTTTCTCCTTTTCTTTAAGCATCAAGAAGGACAATTATGAAGAAGTTATCCATGATCTCTTAAGGTATATTATATTTTATTCATGAATAAATTAATACCTTAAAAATGTATTAAGAAATTTTTTCTTTGAAAATAGTTTTTGAAAGATCTTCTCGCCCCTTTACAGGAAAGCTGTTGTTTTAGATCACAGCAAGTCCCCTTGTGAAGAGAATTTCATCCCAGATACAAAAGTAATTATTCTGTTTTTCCATTAAAAAAAAAAAAAAAAAAAGACACACTCCTTTCTATTCTGAAACTTTATTAACGTTCATTGTTTTGCAGGGTGAAGTGTATGTGATGTTTATCAAAATGAATGGTCCCAGGGATTTCACAACATGGTTACAAATAGCAAAGGTAAATATCTTTAGTGTATTTTTGTTACACAATTTTTGGATTCCTTTTCCTTTGAAACAAGTACCTTTCACTTTATTATTCTTTTCAAAGTTTTTTTTTGTTTTGTTTGGTTATAAGAATCATGAAGGAATAAATTCTATGAATAAAAAAATTAGTGTACTTGTGTGTGTTGATGAAAATTCTAGTTTTTACTTTATTTCTTAAAATGCAAAATTTCTAATTAATTTTTTTCATATCCATACACGCTAAAACCTAGTTTAGCACTTACTTCCCTGGTTTATGCTGATTTGATATAGCATTATTATTTTGTTTTGCCTGATTTCTCTTTGTATTTTTTCCATGTTTTCCTATGTTTCTTTTTAATTTTATTATAATTTAATGTATTTGAAAAGACTTAATGCAGAAAAAAAAATGAATGGTGTTTATATTTATAGTAATTTGCACTAATTTTGAATAGTGTATGTACATAATATACCAAACATAGACATTTGCTTGTGTTTACTTCGCAAGTTAGGTTAGACAAAAAAATCTTAAAAGAATCAAGATCATCAGTACAGGTATGATATTTATATATCTGTGTACATGTTTATGTATTATTTAACTTAATATGTAAACTAATTTAAAATTAAGTGAATTTTTTTTATTTTTGATCACTTTTCTCTAAATTCATATACTTATCATATTCCAAATTATAAACTGTATTCAAACAAATTTTGAAATTATACAACATTTCTGTGCATTGATTTCTCACAGAATTTCTCTTGGGAGTGCAGAGATTTTCTAGATTTTGCCTTTGTTAAAATATTTTTATTTGATTCAGCAATTTTTGTGCTTTTTCATGCATATCTTTAAGCATTTTTCTACTTTCTCCTCTTTAAAAAGTTCTTTTGTAAACTATTTCTTCATAAGTTATTCTATATTGGTTATAAAAAAATGTATATAATAAAAACCAAGTGATATCATTTATTTTCCTTGCAGTGTTTCAAAATCTGGGATTTAGATGCCAGAGGGTACCACAAGGTATATATATATATATTACATCTATTTGTAGCCTCAAATGCTTAGTACTTTGTAAGATTGTGTCAAATTCTTAATACTTTCTAATAAAAATTTTGTTTCTTTTGATAGAGTATGTGGAGGCTCTTCATGAAGGGAAACCACTTGTTAGTCGTTGGTGTGCCAAATTCTTCATATTCGTATGTCTATGTTTATTACTTCCTGTTTATATCTTATTGGAATTTTTTTTTTAGAATTTAAATGTTTTTGTTTTGAAATTTTACTACCACTGCCAAATTTTTAGTAGCATGTTATTTTCCATTTGGTAACTTGATTGCTAACCTAGTTTCATGTTTCACATATTTAAAAAAATCAAATTCATTAATGTATATTTTCCCTCCTCATGCTTATAGGTTTTCAAATTTAAAAAACTATCTGTTTTTAATGGTGCTTTTGGTCAATGTAACATTTATTTGAATTTAGAGAAAAATAAATGCTTCGATTCAGGAAACTTTTAATTTTCTAAAATATAGGAGAGTGATTGTTATTAATATTTATTTATTGCATTATTTTTAGATTACTTTTTCATGCTCTCATAAGAGCTTTTTACTAATCTTTTTTTAACAGTTTTTTAGATTTGGGTATTGATAACACCAAATTGTTGGTAAACAATGTTTATTTCATATTCATTTGTGAAATAAATATATAATGTAACTGTAACATAATCCTTTTATAGATGTATAAAATATGAATAAATTGAAATTCAGTATGGAATAACATATATAAAAATTGGTAAAAAAATTTATAATTTGGAATCAAAATGTGCAAAAAGGATTTTATCCTTTTAAAATTGGAATATGTAAACATGTCCGAAAAGTGTAATTGTATTTTTTTAAATGAAAGATTTCCAATGTTTTCAGAAAAATTTAAATTCTGTTTTAAATTTTCTGTTTCTTTTCTCTCTTTATTTAATTGTAATTTATGATCACCTTTAAAACAATCTTAATGAGATTTTTTTAAATGTATCATGACTTTCCAAAATGAAAGAAAAGCAATAAAATTTGATTGAAAAAATAGAAAATTGTTAACCCTCTTGTTTTCCCCCTTTGGCAATTGAAATTATTTTCAATGTTTTGATTAATGATTTTCTGTTCCATATTCACAGGCACACACACACAAAGTGTGAAATATTATTAATCTTGTAAAAATTCCTTCATTTATATCTTTTTAAATATTGTTTCAAATGCCATCTTTGTTTTAGTGAAGCATAGGAAAATTATAAAAACTAGACAAGATAAACATTAGTCTTACTTTTCCAATTTACCCACCATCTTATATCTGAGAACATAATTTAAATTCTAAAGGTTGCAATAAATAACTCAAATCTCTCTGACTTGTGTTTTTATTTCATTGTTATGAAAGAATATGTGTTACAAAGTTTTCATCCGCTTATTTTTATGTTTTGGATTTTAGAAAATAGTTTTTAATATTGTGCAAAATTCAAAAGAACGAAGTAGATGTGACCCCCCCCCCTTTTCTAGCTCATTTCAGTTTATTTTAATTAAATATGACACATTGAGATGCGTGAAATGGGAGAAATTAGGAAACTTTGACAATAATTGTGGGTGTTGTCCAATGACAAGAAATGATTGTTAAGCTCAACCGTTTAATTAGTATAAGAAGAAAATATTTACAAAGTTAACATAAAAATATGCAATAAAGATCAGTTTAAAGGTTCATCATTAACGTTACGACAATGCTTCCGTAAATAAAGAGAAAATCTTTCATTTCAAGTTCTCATCATTATAATTAAAGCAACTGTCCTTCACCCTGCATCATCATCATCTCCTATCTAGTGCTTCCAGAGACATCTACAGGTGGCACTAGTGAGCCCAGAATGTCTATCTGGCACCACATAACATTATCTTCAAACACTATTCAAAGACTATAAATAAACTGGTTATATTTTAGAGAAAAATGGTCAAATGGTTTTTTTTTTTTTGTTATATTTTGGAGAAAAATGGTCAAAGTCTACAACAAATTCTGAATAAACTAGTTGTAGTATAGATTAATAAATACTAACTGATTAACAATTATTTGCTTCCCTTCAGGTCTTTCAAGCCAGCTCGTGTGACGCCTATCTACTTAGAGGACCAGAAGATCGATAAAGACAGGCTTCGATAGTGCCATAGGAAAACTTTTTTTTGTTGTACAGAAGCAACTTTGCTGGACACAGTTGCCAGTGCTTAGCTGTTGCGTTCAAGTTCCATTGTGTTGTAGTTTTTTTTAACATGCAGCTAAAAAATTTGACATGTCTCAGATTGCTTTCGGGAAGATATTGCATCCTTATAAAAAGAAAAGTGACAAAGATTTTTTAAAAAAATTGCTCAGATTGTTTAAAGTAATTTAGCCCATTAATTAAAATATTGTTTTAAGTTAAATAATAAGAACTGTCAATTACCATATGAATGCTCGCTTATATTTTATTTATTATTTTTTTTAATATAAATCGTAACAAAATGTTATAGTAAACTTGGTTACTTTTCTTTTTTTTTAAAAGAAAAAAAAAATATGAAACTTGTTCAATTGAAGTGATATCTGTTAAAACTCAAATACTTCCCTTCCCCATCCAGAGTTGCCAAATTTAAAATTAGGTCTCATGGGACAAAAATGAAGGGAAATGGTTGCAATTTTGTTCAAGAAAAGCTTTTTACAATTAACGAATTTGACATATAAAAATTTCTAAATTTCATTTTGTCTGTCTAAAAATGTATCTGATAAGAAAAACAGCAAAAATAATTGAGTTACATTTTTATTTTTTGTATTTATCTTAAGAATTACTCAACATTTATTTATTGATTTAAATCTAATACATTCCATGACAATTAATGTGTAACTCGTCAATGTCCAAAATTTGTACATATTAGACAAAAAGTACATTTTCTACTTTCATCATTTTTTATGACATTATTTAATTTTCCAAACCTTTAATTTTTTTTTTACGTGCAGCACATTTCAATGTTTATGTAGGAATCGAAACACTCTAGAATAGTACTGTCACTCTAGTATGGTACTGTCCCATGCATTGTGAAGGATGTTTGGCATCTCAGGTGCTATCCATGTCTCTTGACCATGGCTCAAAATTTCAAAATCTGTCTCCAATAACCATCATTTTGTTTTTAAGGGAAAGGTAAACAATCTTCCCCACCATGTCAGTCTTCTTTAAAGCTACATTTATAAAGCGATATCTGGGTTATCTTAATGTTGTATATATTTTACCATTAAATCAATTAAAGATCTGTAGTCTTTTAAAAAATATGTAACTAATTCTGCAATTTTATATGAAGTAAATCAAATTTTTTAATTATTACAAGGAGGATTATAAACTTGTTTTATGGTTCTGGTTTTTTTTTTTTTTTTTTTTTTAAGTTGGCAATTTAAAATACTTCAGTTTTTTTAAGTTGTTTGTAAAAGGTTCAAAAAATCTAATTTTATCAATATCAAAGATTTATTGCCTAAACACATTATTGAGGACATTTGTTGTATTTTTAAATATATAATGAATTTTGGATCCTAAAACTTTTTTAGGTTATGATTATCACATTAAATCAAGGTTATCAAATATTTCAACTTCAGGAGAGCAATTTTACGGAGTAATTCATGCTATTACAAGATTTATTATTTTCATGAATTTCTTTTAAAAGTTTTACATTTGTTTTATTTGTCACTTTTCTTCTGATGTGATATGTAATTGTTTTCTTGCATCGAAATACAGAATTGACAAAATTGATATCTGTTTCATCTCCATTCTGATTTACTTCATGGTTCATTGAATCATGTGTTACATAAATGAAAGAAAAATGACTTCTGTTTTTTAAAATTTGAATGGCTGTACATTTCGGGCTGCATTTAAGATTCTTGTGTTTTGATATAGAAAGAAAACTTTGCAAAAACTATTAAGTGGATCAAAATAAATCAGGAGTCAAAGTGATTATGAATTTTGTTTTATTTTTCTGTTGCAAGTTTGCATCCAATTTGTTTCATCATCTTCAAATGTAACTCATCTTACTATTAAGTGGATGGAAAGTTTTACAATATATCTTTGTGTTATTACTATTGTTTTTCATCCATCAAATGAAAAGCTTTGTTATTTTTATTTAGTTAAATAAAGGTCACACCACAGCAGCACAATTTTTTAAAACATTAGTTTTATTTTCAAAACTTTTTTTTATGCGAGTGTGATAATTCTTCATGAGGCTATTGTGGAGTGGAATTTTTGTTTCTTTTATGAGTCTGAAACTATCATTTTATGCAATTTATTAGATCGTAGTGTTTTACAAGATTTTTTTTTTCATTAGAAGCAATTTAATGTTTTGATAATTATGTTGATTTGAGCATTATTTGTATTAATAAAAATCCATTGTTTCAACTTTGATTATTGTTTTTCTATGCGTGTCAAAATGTAGAACATATATAAAAAAATTGATCGAATAAGGTATTATATTTCTCTTGAGAAGAAAGTTATTTGTAGAAAAATGCATACATTTAATTTAAACCATTATGTATAAAATTAAGAATGAACCTTCATTATGAGACTATATTACTGTTGAAAAAGTATTTTATCTTTTTCTATGTATTATTTAAATAAGTGAAAAAAAAAATCTTTTTGTTAATTGTGTTTTCAGTTTCATTATATTAGTATTTATATGCTTATCTTATGTTAGGAGGTATTTAAAGCTCAAATTTAAGATTCAAATATTATCTACTTGCAAGTATTGTATTTGAAGTCCGTAGGTCTCCATTGTGAAAAAAAAAATGTTGTTACCAGATATACACAAATAGTGTTGCTGCCACAATTTTTTATCAAAACTTTACATTTTTTGAATTTTGACTAAGTAGCAATATATCTCGAGATTTTCTGCATAATCATTTTTATGTTCACTCCTACTCAATGAAATTTCATCAGTGATAATATAAGGAAATAATTCGAAATAAAAAACAATGTTTTTATATGTTGGAAAAGTTTATTAAAAAAAATTATTGAAATTTTAGTTAAATCTTGTTGCAAATATCTAAATATTGCATTGTTAGGCGAATAAGAACGATTCCCAAAGTTTCAGAGCTCTAGCTTGATTGGAATTTGGTTAAAATAACAATCGAAAATTGGATAACGCACACACACAAAAGTGAAACACAGAAAAACATTGTAAAAAATGTAGCTCATGGTATCTTGTTGATATAGTTAAAATTGGTTGATCAAAGAAAGAAATTGCTAGAGAAAAAAATGTTAATGTATTTAATTGTAAGAACATTACAATAGAAAAAAGAAATAAACTGCTACTCCACAATGAAGTGAGTAGTGTAGTCTTGCTATCTGACAGAATGATACTGGAGCTTAAGTTTGATTCTCCTATGTAGTTTCATTGAGTAAGAGAAACTTCATAATTATTGTATATGTATATTTTTTAAACAAGATTTGCATTCTCAACACTTCACGGTGCTATTGGAATAATTTTTGAGATTAATGTTTGCTTTTTGTTTTTTATTATGTGATATTAATGCCCTAGGTTTAACATATTGATATAATGTGGTTTACTTTCAAGAGGAAAGAGATTAAAAAGCTGTCTATTGTATATTTTTTTAAAAATTCATTTATTCGTAATGCGTTCTGCTTTTTCCAGTATTTGTTTAACATTCGTATTGTAAATACTCTTTTATAACATGTACATATATATATATATACTTTGCTCACGTTGTAGTGAAAAATTGATGAATGAATGTTCACTACAAAAAATTACCAACACAAAGAAATAAATATGTTACTACATAGAGTCTAATATATACTTTGGGTGCAAAAATGAAATAACTTTGTAGATAGATTCTCATCATGTTGTGTATAATAAAGTGTACTTTTATATGTGTTACTGATTTCTTGTTTGTAGTGTTGTGACGGAATTTCTTATGCGAATTACTTTTTCTTTCTCTACATCTTTTAGCTCAGAGATTACCTTTTTTTTTTTTAATAATATAAAAAACCCTACTCACATGTGCTACAAATAATACAATTTTAATAGACAATTTCATTCATTGAGAGCAAAGCATATAGAATCCTCTCTATTTACATGTTGAAGTACTCAGAAGAAAAAAAGGACAATTGGGAAAATACTAATTATGTCCCCTTCAAGGAAATAGTTTCTGTTGCAACCTAAAATTTAAAATATTCTTGACATGCTTAAATTGGCTTTGCTTTGAGTGCACAGAAAGTAGGATGCTAAAAATTTATATTTGCTTACATGTTCAACAGGAATCTAATTGTAATCTGTATGTTTGGCAAAATGAAAGCTTTTTTTTCCTTTGTATTTTATTTGCCAATGTATACTATACAAATCTATGTATGTCCTTTTATAAAAAATAGTGCAGAGTGTCATGCAGCTATAAAAGGGGTTAAATTGAATAAAATCAAACAATGTTTAATATTTATCCCATAATGTTTTAAATGAAATAAAAGCTATGTGAATTATGACAAAAAGAAAAAAACTAGTATTGTTAATTCATTAAAAACTGATTTTCTTAATTTTTGCATACTAAAGTGAAGTTAATTTTTGTTATTGAAGTTATTTTGCCTGAAAAAAAAGAAAACTTGGAATTCTAATGGTTTGTGAAAAAAAAAGTATCTATGAATTGTAATTTTAAGAATTTTTTTGGGCCGTAATTATGGTTCTTGAGATTTAAATGCTGTGTATAGATGTCAAAATATGTGTTTTTTTTTATTATTCTCAATATTACTTTGCATTTTTTATAATAAGATTCATATAATTTTCTCCAATATATTCATGCTGCATTATAATCCAGAAATCGAATGTAATTTAAAAAGTTCCAGCTCAAATGTTCTTGTTGTTTTAAAATATTAGTTCTTTTGGCGTGGTCGGTTAATATGTTGATATTTAAAATTTAGCATCCTTTCAGTGGTTTAGAAAATAATTTCTCTTATTAATATTACTTTTAACTAATTTAGACAATTTTTATCTATTAATTCGATTTTTAGTGTATAAGCTTAAAGTAGCTAATTTAGTTATATTTCAGAGAAAGAAGGTGAACGGAAACAAAGCGAGTTATGGGCTATTTTGAATGGAATATTAAACGATCACTACGCTCAATAGATCGTTAACTAATAAAAACAGAGTCAATCCATTGTTCATAAATAAAAATCAGTTAATCATTTCACTTTTTTTTCACGGGTGACGCACTCCCGGGATACCCTAGCGATCCTTTTCTATTTTCGACCCTCCATCTTGTCAATCACTTATCTTTTTTTTCAACTTCACGTCTAGACCACAGTTTAATCATGTTTTGCGCAGCATAGCCATATTTGGCTCTTGTGCCAATAAACTTTACATTCACTCACTCATTCACTTTTGTTTCATTGTAAGTGATCAAAATTCTTACCGAGCTTCATTTTCAATTTGTCGCCAAACAATATAATTTTAGTCAACAATTTAAAACATATTAACTTTCCTGTTGTTAAGCTATGATTCGAAAAACGAATGCTCTTTGTTATTGCACATGCAACTACCAATCCACGTGGTATATTTGTGGTAAGTATTAAAATTTGTAGTGACAGCTTTTTGTGGTTGGTGGTATAAATTATTGCAACTACAGTGAGTCAATATAAAATTGAACAGTTCCCGAATTTAAAAAATGGCATTAGGTACTCTGAAGAGCATTGGTAAAATTATTGTCAAATGATTTGCAACCATTTTTATTGTTGAGTAAACACGTTTCCGTGCTAATTATTATGCGTGAAATTCCTAATATACTTTACGATAAAAAAACAATTTCTAATTATTTATTACTATCATTTATTTCAATGAATGAAATGTATAAAAAGTACTCTTTGAGAAACTATCAAAAATTCTTTATTTCCCCTGTCTGCAGATAAAATTAGAATCTTTTAAAAAATTAACAGACTTGATTTTTCCTTAACTGTTCATGTATGTAATAATTTTATTTGAGGAATATCTAAGGAAACAAGTGAACGAAAGAACAGTTCGCCTAAAAGAATGAAAATTCATATCCCTAATTCGGACCGAGTGGATTATCAACAAAAATACTCTTAACGAAAATCGACGTCGACATTAAAACACAAAGAGAGCTGTAATAGAATTATGTAAGTATAAAATTGGGGCTGAGACTCTTCATAAATCATGTTAGTATATATATATATTTTTTTTGTCTCGGAACCACATTAATTCCTATGTTTGGACAAAAAAACAACTTGAAGCTCACTATTCACTTGGTATTTATTTTCAACCAAAATTGCTAGTTGATTGACGGCAGAGCAATATAATCCATAATTTTATTGCGAGTTTGTAACGCTAATACTTACTTTTGCCAATTACATTGAATTTTATTTAAACAAAAATAGAAGGCTGTGTCAATACAAAAAGGCTTCATGTAAGCTGATAAAAATGGCTGTTAACTTTTTTAGTGGCATGTAAAAGTTTCTTAAAAGATGTAATCGAATTGAACGAGGTTTTAGTTACAACTTTTGATCTGAAGGAAATCTAACTTTGAAAATGGCTTCTCTACGCCTTCTAGTTGTTTGCGCAATTGCATTTTTATGTTTTTTCCAAAAAGGTATGTAAATTTGTTCCACTAATCATTTAAATCGTTAATTTGTGGTATAATCAGTAGCGTCCCTAAGGTCGGTCAACGGGCATATGGTTCGAACCTGGCACCGAGCTATTTTATTTTAATCAACACATGAATAAAATAGGCCCACATTTCAAGAACGTTCTTGGACATGAAGCTTACTTTTAAAGAGAAGCGCACCAAGTGTAAATTAAAATTAACTTAAAAGAAGACTAATAAAAATATGAGCACACAATATTGCGGGAAAAATCTATCCAACATTCAGTGTCAAGCCATCCAAAAGAAAATCAACTGTAATTAACTATATTACATGTGGGAAAATGTAGCAAATACCTCTCAATTCGGGATGCACTACCTATGAGAAGCGTTGATGAATTTCTGTTAGTGACTCTCGTACTGTGACAGCTGTACAACCAGAGGAAAGGGGAATTCAAACTTTTTAAAGCTCTGAAAAAAGATTAAAAGCTGGTTTTATTTTTTTTTTATTTTATGTTTTTTTTTTTTATTTTATGTTATATTACAGTTGAATCGGTCATTTTTGAAAAAGGGACATTTCCACTTTGGCAAATCTTACAGAAAAAGCAAAATAAAATAAAGTAATGAAAATTTCGTAATTCACCCCCGCGGTTGCTGGACGATCATGGTCGTAAGTTCTTGGCTGGCGTTGTTTCCGTCCAGTCGTGGGCTCGATGCCAACAAAGACTCGCTGTGTAGCGGGATTGGCGCACTTTAAATCTATCGAGGCTCCAAGTCCTCCCAATGGCGTGGTGTGGAAGTTTGGAGAGGGATACCAGCTTAGGCGTTGTCCTCATCACTTGACGGAGATTCAGAATGACGAAGTCCATCACCAGTAGCCCTCGTATCGCTTTTTTAGTGCAGCGTTAATTAACTATCAATCAATGCCATGCTATTTCTTGGAACCTTAAATCAGTACTTTTCCGCCTTATAAGGAGATGATGATTAAATAGCCAGAAATAATTATATTGGCATTTTTAAATTCCTTGATGTAAAAATGCCAATATAATCATTAACGGTCCACAGGACGCACAGGAAATATATTTTCGATATGCCGCGGAACAACGGTTTTACAATAATGAAAGAAAGTGAGTGAAAGTACAATTGTTTTAGCATTTCGTCTGTTGTAGGTGGCCGTGGTAGCCTGGTGGTCATGGTTTCGGATTCGTGGCGGTTTCGAACCTTGATGCCTTTAAAACCCCGCTGTGTTGCCGGGGCTGATGCACTTTAAATCTGTCGGAGCCCAAAGTCTTCCCTTTGGCGTGATGCGGAAATTAGGAGAGGGGGTGCGAGCTCAGGTGTCGTCCTCGTCACTTGACCGAGGTTCAAAATTACGAGGTCCGTCGCCAATAGCTCTCGTGTTGTTTCTAGTACAACGTTAATAAAACCAAGCTATCTTCGTCTCGTCTAAATCATTCGAGTCTGTCTGGAATTCGGTCGCGGTAGCCTAGTGGCCATGGTAACGACAAGCAGTTTTCATCGAGTCGTAGGTTCGAGTCTTGATGCCTTTGAAGACCCACCGTGTGGCCGAGATTAATGCGTGTTTAATCTGTCATGGTCCAAAGTTCTCTCGTTGGCGTGGTGTGGAAGTTAGAAGAGGAAGGTGCCAGCTCAGGTATCGTCCTCGTCATTTGACCGAAGTTCAAAATTACGAGGTCCGTCGCCAATAACCTCGTGTTGCTTCTAGTGCGAAAACTAAACTAAAAAAAAACCTTTTTTTTTTATATTCGGATAGATTGTCATTCCTTTCTTCGTTAGTTTATTCAATGGAAAACCTTTGAACATCGTTCTATATTTCTAAAACCTTCTTCTAAACTCTAGTTTGCATGGATTTTAAGACAAGCACCTGCACATCATCTTTCGTTTGGCAGTATTAGAACAAAGCATCAGTCTTTTTTCCCAACAGATATCTGAATTAATCTAAGGAATCTCTTAGAGCAATCGCCTTCTTTTTTATATGTCCCATTTTACGTTACAATTGAACTTCTACTAGAGGCAAGCCTCCCAATATCTCTTCTAATGGCGTTCTTAATCACATTTCTTCATTAGTATACATATATGAGGTTTCGCATACTTGTTAAAATTTTCATCTCTTCTCCATATACTTTACCAATACTAATGAAACATGCCATTAATGCATTAAATTTTTTTATCACTCACAGTATGTGAATTAGATTTTTGAGTCTTCTTTAATAACATCACACTCAGGTCTAAGATGATTGCTGGAGCGGCATTCATAGCAACGTGATGTTTTTTTCTTTCGAATTCTGTCTCTATATTTGTCGGTTTTACTGGAAACGTTGGCTTGAAATCTTTAAGCTTTAAGTCGTGATGGTTTCTCTATTGGCCTCGAAAATTAGCAAAGTTTCTTTTGGGCGGATCTTTCTTTTTGAAGCTTTGTCTAATGCTTTTATAATCGTCTAACTTTTCAGCAAAGTCGAAAGGAGCGGTACATTTAAGACAATCTTCCAGATAATGTTCTCTAACATTAGGAGGACCTCAAAATTTCGGCTGGTCAGTCACCATCAAACCCTTCAGTTGCTGGAAGGATTCGATTTTCAGCTCTGTGATCCATTAAAGCAAAATTATAATATACAATATTACTATAATTAAAGCAAAATAAAAAAATAAACTGCATATCTTTAATTTAACCAGATAACATTCCTTTCTTTTTACAGTTAACTTAATTTTCTTTTAAACTAATTTATCAACTAACAAAATTTGCAAGGATAAGTGTGGTCTTTTTAATAATCAAAACCAACATTTTGTACAAAAATGAATTTTGGATTATTCCAATATTTAAAATTTTTCTCAGACTTTATTACAAAAATTGAGATTAAATTTAGAATATATACAAAGGCACTATCAGATCGAAAAGAATACTTAGCCTTTTTTCGTTGTTTAAAAATATCCAAAGCATTGTTTTTTCATCGTGCTACCGCTGCCTCCGCTGACCATGTGTTAAAAAAAATAAGAATAATCCCTAGTCGACACTGTCGTTAATTCATTGTTTTTCCTTTAATAAAACACCACATTATAAAAACATAAAATCCTTATCTACACAGAATGATTATCACATTATTATTTACATCGTCAAGTTACCGGCCCGATTTTCTGTGCCTAAGATCCGCCTCGTCTGGTATAAATCACTCCAATCTGTGGAATTTCAGCCTGCTATTTTTAGAGCTTTATCGCTGCTAACGGCGAGTAACTATTGACTTCGCTGCAAAAAGGAAATTTTGTTAGGTTGTGTTTATGCTATCATCTCCCCCTTTTTTTGCTGAATGTTTTAACTTTCTGTAAATGTTTTTCATTATCTAAAATAAATTGGAAACGTTAAGAGCATTAAAGTGTCTCCAAAAATTAATGAATTTATTCTCATTTTTTAATGTAATTCTTATCTCATTTTACTCGATTATAATGAACACACTTTGCACTTTAGCTCGACTTCACTTTAACTTTTTTAGATCAGTTTACACGGTTTGCTGTTTAATTGAGCATATCTTTACATATATTTTTTTATGAATTCTGTCCTCGTTATATACGATTTCGGCTTACAAAATTTTTCGAAGAACATATCTACCGTATAAATCAAAATCTGGGTTTATAAATTATTTAGTAATCTTATTTATAGGTTAATAATTTGAAATACTAATAATGCATATTATCCGCTACTTGAAATATTCTGATAAATATCCATTGTTTTAATAAAGTGGTTTGAATTATTAAGTATTTTTTTTTTTTAAATTCTCAACTGACATTTTATTTTATAAGAAATCTGTAATTTTGCAAAAATGATTTCACATATTCTGTTTATTTTATTAATATTTTCAATTGCACCTTGTTAAAAAATTTTATTTTTACTTTTAGGTGTTAATGGAAGTATGTATATATTTTTCTGAATTGTTCTTGTGTCAGTAATCGCAATTCAACTTAAAATAGATACCAATTTTACAGGTTAATTATCTTTTGACATTAAGTGTTTAAAACAAAGAATTGCAAGCATAAAATTTAATCAGTCACAAAGTCAACATGCGTCCAGAAAAATGACATTTTTCTCTGTCATTGTAAGAGATGAGATGTTGTAATAAAGACTTGTTGAAAGAGTTGAGAAGCAAATATGAGTTTTCCAAAATTCAAAATCCTTATAAATATATTCATCAGGAAAGCCAGCCTTTTCCTTTGATTTTCCTCGGATACAAAGGACTATCTTCACGGAATTTTACCAAGAAAATCCTTCACATCGGTGGATTCTTCTGTTGACGCGAAAACATTTTTACCAGTAGTCGGAGCAACATATTCCATTAATTGCGGAGAGGATTATTTCAGATTTAGCCTCGTTCTCTTCATCACTGTTCGAGCATCTCTATCATTTAAAGTCTTTGGCCGTCTACTACAAGGTTTTTAAAAATGTTACTTTTGAAATTTCGAAAAATAATTTGGGCAACATATCCCAACAATTTTCACAGTTTCAGCGTAAGATTTTTTTTTTTTTCCATTTTTCTTTAACTTAATTATCAAATTCTGAACATAAAAACAAATTTCCTTTCTTCGATTCACTTTCGCTGGAACTGTGACAATGCAAATTGTTTATCGCATACTCCAGATTTTCTTTTCAATAATGACATATAACGTTGTCTTATTTCTTCTTATAAATACGAGTGAACTCGAGTGACGTTTCATAAAAGTACCTTCGGTATGTGAATTTTTGTCAGGAGAGCAGTTTTTTGCATATTCTGGAGAGGTAATTTGGTTGCTTGCGCTTATTTTAGTAAAATAATATTTAACATATAAAATGTAACGTTGCAATAAATTGAATTTTTTTTTAAAAAAATAATTTCTTAAATATCGTTATTTTATTGGGTGTATGTTGAATATTGCGATTACTTTATAAATCAGCGCTGTGGGTTTTTATAGGATCTTCAAGATGTTCTGGAAGAGTATATTAACATTTATAATTTTTAAGAGGGATTTTTTTTATAAAAATACTGCTATTGTTTGGATGAAAATATTTCAAATGTTTGATGAAACGATCTGTCAAAAGAGCTTCAAATTATACCTAAACTCGATGCAAAAGCCATTAAAATGGCTTTAAATGTTAATTTTTTAAAAGTTTTATTGTCAGAAAATGTTTTTCTAATTAAAATATTTGATAATTTTGATTTTATTACTTTGCATTAAATTACATTTTATTGCGTTTTTGAATTCTTTAAAAAAATTTAGACGAATTTGAAAAATATATGGCGAGGTAAGATACAAAAAATAAATATTCAATACGAAATTATAACCTTCGTTATCAGTTCCTTAATTTTTTAAATTTACTCATAAAATAGTATATTCAGAAACCAGAGATAAGAATTATTAAAACTTAGCAAAGTATTGAATTTATAGATAAAATTTTTTTTTCTTATCATCAGTTATATTAAAATTCATGACGCGTCTTATAGCAGATGAACAAATAAAATTTATTTTTACGATTAGCACATAAAAAGAAATAACTAACGTATGTTCGGTGTCTTTTTGTAGAATAACATTTCTAATATTCGAATAATTTCTCCGTTACATAAAATAGAGCAACTCAGTCTAATTGGGATAGCTCAGAGTTTATCTTTCTCAAATATCAATTTGAAGAAATATTTGGAAATTGAACGTATCTTAGACGTTATTTCGTCTAGACATCTACTATTACAATTCGCTCCCCTTATATATATGATATGTGAATATTAAATAACAAGACTGACGTTGCTACACGGAAAAAGTACTCATGCATCAAACGCCAGAGACCAATAGCTGTTTAGTACCAAGCCCTCTCTTTAGAATGCAGTACCTCTCACTTCTGTAAGCAAATTCGTATAGCTTTAGTCTTCGATAGCATTAAAGTTTTTGTTTGTTTGTTTGTTTGTTTGTTTCGCTGGAAAAGTGTAACAATAGAGCAGCGAATTGTTGCGAAATTTCACATGCAACTTGGAAAAGCCGACATCTAAACTCATAATTTACAGAAAGAAGTGTGTGACAATGAATGTTTATCGCGTGCGTTTATTTTTGAGTGGTTCAAGCATTTTCAAGATGGCTGAGAAAACGTTGAAAATAATTCACGTTAGGGTCGCCCTACCACGTGAAAAACGGATGACAATGTCGAAAAAATCGGTAATCTGGTTCAATCTGACCATCGTTTAAATATTCGTGTGATTGCTGTGCCTGTAGGAATTGACACAGAATCCATAAGGCAAATGTTACATAATAATTTTAACATGCAAAAAGTGTGTGCTAAAATGGCGCATAAAATTCTCGCGTTTGAACAACAAGAAGCTCGCAAAAATGTTTGTTCTGCCACTTTGAAAGTATTGAAAAGGACCCAAACTTATTGGAAGGGATAATAACGTACGAAGAATCGAGGTTTTTTTTATTTATTATCCTGAAACGAAGCGCCAATCCATTCCCTGGAAGATCTCATCTTCACCGTGATCCCTAAAAATCGAAAGAACGAACAAAATTCAAAGCAATGCTGATTTTCTTAATCGATATTCGTGTGATTATGTACCTTCACTGGGTTCCTGAAGGTCAAACTATTAGTCAACATTACTACTTTCAAGTTCTTGCTTAACTCCGTGAAAGAATAAGGAAAAAATAACCTGAAATGTGGAACGACAAGTTATTCCTCATTATCTGTCAAGAGATTTCTGTGCCAAGTACAGCATTCCAGTGTTAGACCATCCGCTTTATTCGCCGGAGCAGTCCCCATGTAACTTCTGTCTGTTTCTTAAGGTTAAATCTGAAATAAAAGGAACAAGATTTGAGTCCGTTGAAGCGGTGAAAGGGAATGTTGTACGTACGCGTCCCGAAGGAGCTCACAGAAGAAAATTTCCAGCACTGCTTCGAACAATGGAAGATTCGCATGGAGCTCTGTAAGGATAGAGGACGAGTGTATATTGAAGGTAATAATAATTAAATACGAATGAAATCAAAATAAAATGTTTTACCGCGTCAGTCTTGTTATTTAATAGCCACATCTTGTGTATATATATTATATATATGTGTGTGTGTATTTATGCATGTATATATATATATATATATATATATATATATATATATATATATCGCGAGAGAGAGAAAGAGATAAAAATAAACTATGGTTAAAAAATGGCATGAGAATATATATTTCCGTTTCATTTACTTATTTTCTGTATTCTTGTTCTAGCTTATCACAATGGAAGTAAATATCAGTTTTATTATTTTTAATGCTTATAAAAATTGTAAGATTTTGATAGATAACCTTCAAAATGTGTTAAGCGACATAATCGATTTTAAGAAGCTTGTATAGTATGGACACGTTTTGTGTTGGGAGAAGTAGACTTCCCACACAGTTGGAAATTTAGTAAGCCTGCAGCATTGGATTGGTGAATTACGAGTTTTTGCTGTATCAGGTAATTTAAAAAATGCTCAAAGTTACATACGTTCACAATTTGAATTCTGGCGACATTTTCATCTTCTGCACCTGCTTCTGTGTGACTGTGGTAGCCTAATAGTCATGGTTGCACAGCCGGCTTTGTTTCCATCGAGTCGTAGATTCGAGCCCTAATCCCACTAAAGACCCGTCTTGTAGCGGAGTTGATGCACATTAAATCTGTTGTGGTCCCAAGTGCTTCCGATAGTAGGGTGTGGAAGTTTGGAGAGGAAGGTTCCAACTCAGATTTCGTCCTCGACCAAGGCTCAAAATTACGAGGTCTTTCGCTTCCCTCTCCAGGTGTCGTTTCCAAGAGTGACGCTAATAATCAATCAGTCAAAGTTCCTGCTTGTTCCAATGGAGTATGGCGTTTCTGTTTGGGCTTACAACTTAAAAACAATGGGTTAAATAACAAGAAGTTGAAATGTAAGAGCATTTACGACTGCTGAGAATGTGAAGGCTGTATGAGTAACGATTACAAGAAAGCCTTGAAGATATTTAAGGTGCCTCAGGGTTGCTCTCGGATTTTCGGCCATTCCAGAATTCCAACGATTTTCTGTGAAGAACACTCATTTCCGACGAGATCGAGCAATTAGTCACACAATAACTAGATAATGAACTTTCTGAGAGTTCTTTTCCCGAACCGCCTCATCCATAGGAATCGAGATACTCAGTGTCCTTTTCTTTTCTTTTTTTTTTTTACAATCACTAGATCTGAGCTTTTGCGATTACTTTTTATGGGTGTTTTTCAAGTCAAAGGTTTTTAAGCTTTCCCAGCAGTAATACAAGACTTAAAAGTGTCGATTAATGACGTTTCGTTGTTATAGCGTCATACAGTAAATGTACTTTCGGGACCACAATTGTACCGATTTTGCGGGGTCATTGAGCGTCGGTACAGTTTTAAAGAAGATAAATTAATCTGTATAAAATTTGAAGCGATTAAAACATGCATTTAATGCGTTTACGTTCATCAAAAACCTGTGATGACCTATTTCCATAAACCAGAAGGTCAAAGAAATTTGTTTCGTATGTTTTATGTTCTTTAATACAATAAGTTAATTTGATATTAATGTTATTTTGGTAATGTTTTGTTACATAATTTAACAGAGATTTCAAATTGTTATCATGATTCAATTAATTCTTATTCTGTTATATCATTTAGAGTCTTTTAATTCATATGTCGTATTTTATAAATTATTCATCTTTTTGTAGCACATTATACACGTAAGTAAGACACTGTTTATTTTAAAATATTACCCCGTTTATGAATAATATTACCTGTATATAACTTTTGAAAAAATATTTTGAGATGGTAGAATTACTATTTTATTCTAAGAAATAAAAATTTTTGGGGGAAAAAAAGCAAAATAATTTTTTTTCTCATTTGCCGGATTTAAGAGAAAAAAACGCCATGTATTGATATGACACTCAAAATGCATTCGAAAACTGTAAATATTCACAAGATCACTTCTCAAAGTTGTACAGAGTTCACTGTACAGAACTAGAAACAATAAAAGAGTAATTTACAGTGCTCGAGAAAAACACAAGAGTAACAAAATGGTTCTATAAGGTTTTTTAGAATCATCAGTATATGTATTTCTACACAGCCAGTCTTTGACAAATTTTGACATAAAACTTAGTATGCAAATTTATGCAACTTGGAACAATTGATATTAAATCCTTCTTTCGTACCTCACATCATATAACATTAAAGGGATAGACCAAAGATGTCAAACCCATATCCAGTCACTGGCTAATTTCTAACAAATTAAAGTCATGCATGCCGCACAGTTATTTACTTATGTTGGTGGTTTTTCTTTTCTTATCTTGAACTTTTGAAAAGAAATACTGTTCCTTGTGATTTGCATCATATTTTGTTCATGGTGTCTTTTTGTGTTATATAGCTTTGGTACACTAATGGCTTTGTTATATTTCAAGCAAACTATTTTATCATTTATGTCACATTCACTTCAATTCCAATTTTCATAGAAACATCGATGTTCGCCAATCCTTTTTAGCTTAGGTTTCTACCACTTTCTTCCAATAAACATATACTGAACGCAACAGCTATTTGTCTAAACTTTAATGACTGGCATCCGTATTCTATATAATGATTATACTCATTACAAGCAAGAAAATTTCGTTTACCAAGAAAGATGAAAGCCGCTTGTTTGACAGGCGGCTTTCATCTTTCGGCTCTTAATTAAATTTAGTTGAAACTTGACTCATGGAACAGACTTGACGACATCACTGAGTTATTTTATTTTACGATGACACATCACAAATAACAAAGATTAAAATAAACAAATATTTGGTATTATAAATCTCTTGTTATTTTCTACCTTGAACATTTTCTGAGCGAGACAGAGGTATATCTGCACTTTGACCCCGGGAGAATCTCGCGTGGTACATTTATTTCAGCAACATCATTCACGTCAAATCATAAAATTTTTAATAAAGAAAATCAACGTTTCTCCTTAAAAAAAATTAACTTTTATCAGGCAGAACAATTGCATAAACTAATAAACGTAACGTGAATAAAACTTATTATTCTTACTCCCCGGAAGTCACATTTTTGATATCAGACACAACTTAAACAATGTAATAAAAGACGAATGATGTTACTTTATTATTAACTGCTAAAATGTTTTCTGCTATTGGTGTGGGAACTGGGTGCGTACATTCAATACGACTAGTTAAAGCTCATTAGCGAATGTTGTGACTCGTTATCAATAATTCTGAATAATTAGGAATTTAAAAAATTACGTGATTGTATTTTTAGCAAAATGTCTGTTACATGCTGTTATGTTGACCGGGTCTCACAGATATTCGTTATGAATCACATACGGGCCACGAATTTGACACGCGTGAGCTATTGAGTAATGCTCACTTTTCCTGAATTATCAGGAGTGGATTTCCACAAGGATTGTATTCTCTGCCCCACTCTCTTTAAGCTATATGTTAATGATATTCCTAGACTATCAATGTCCATTATGCTAGGACGATGCTGTGGTCCAGTTGTCAGAAGCATACATTCTTGAGATAAGTGCGGAAAACCCCGAGGTGACAGGGTAATATTTCTTTTCCACTATAGGGTTTACTGTCTCTGTGTAACACGAGTGAAACAACGATCTTTCTCCAATACCGAACATCTTCCATAATAATCGAAGTTTACTTTAATAGCTTTTTCTTATCTCTAATATTTCGTTAAGATCACTGATACTGTGTTAGATTTTTCAATCAGCCTTTGGCGCATTTGGACTTTTGAGCCTATAAAATCATTCAACGACGATTAAGATAAACAGATATTTATTCAATAAAATTGTGCTTCACAATCTGTCGAGGAATCATTATTTCTGTTCGTACTAAAATTAACCTTTATGAAACACTCAAACTCTGATGGAGGAAAATAGTTTTCGACTGTTTTTAAAATGTCTTTCAATTTGGTCTTCGAAATTTAAGGTTTTGAAGATGTAAGGGATACATTTCTGAACCTAGAGAGAACCCAATAGCTCTAACTACCTTGTGACATTGGGCTATTCGCTGTTTCTCTTCACTAACCTTGGGGACTTTCAATTGAGATTGATTGCTTTCGCTAAACAACCTTTGCCCAACCAAAAATGAAACGTGATACATAAAGTAAGTATGTAAAGCAGTTAGGAATGAAGTGAAACGGTTGAATTAAGAATTATATAAACTCCGTCGGAAGCAGTAGAGTATCTGAAAGGGGATCTGAAAGAGTATCAGAAGGAGGATCTGAGATGAAGCTGAAGTGTCAGATAAGAGAAAGGAGGAATTAAAGTCTTTAAGTAGAGGGTTCGAGTAAAGATTGTCGTATAAAGATTGATCTAGTGTTTTCAACAGTGGTTCCAGAACCTGAGTTGCAGTCGAGGCAGGACTATTGGTAAGAGTCTGTTAGATTACTATTGGTTGGTTGAATTGAGGTGTTAGAAAGCTTATCCTGGAGAGCGTAGCCATTTGTGTCATAGTAAATATATACTAATAAATTGTGAAAGTTGTTTTGGTGGTTTTGTAATTATTTGTGCCGTAGTGTTTAGTAATTGAATCTAGGGATGACACAAGAGGACGCCCGGGTCGGGCGGGCGTCACAACCCCTTCGCATTAAACTTAACAAACGCTGAAGTATTTTTAAATGTTTCTCCACTCAAAAAAGATCTTTTGAATACCAAATTCCTTCCCTTACTGAGAATGACATTATCCCGCTCTTCGCAACGGGAGAAAAAGAATTCTACGAATAGGAGTTGTCAAAAAATCTGCAAAATCCTATCTTGTGAAGAGAGAAACAACAGATCTCTGTAAACATATCGCGCTTTCATGCATGAAGCAAGAGTCGCGAAAGTCATGGACTTGCCTCCTCCCTTCTTTTCAAAAAAAAAAAAAAAAAAAAAAAAAAAACCACCATATATACGTTCATTTAACAAAGTTGTCAAAAGCAAGGCAAACTTGGACTCACCTGGTTTTTGTACCAACGAATGAGAGAGTCTTTATTGGTCAAAGCTGTTGTATTTTTCTCATTATTTTCTAAACTGAGGATCGATGTTACATGCGTGTCCGTTTCTTGCACCAATTCAATTAGTTATGTACACCCCAGGAATTCTTTTTTTGCGCAAAATTTGGACTAATTCCATTCTTTCACCAAGTTCCTCATTAATTATTTTTGTTTTTTAAATCTCTTTTGAGAACGGATATATTTTTTTCAATAGCAGGTCTGTGCAAACATTTTCAAACGAGAATAATTTATTTGCATAATTTCATCAATGACTTTATGTTGGTTTTTAAGAGGTTTGAATAAATAACTCATTTTTAAGTTAGATTGTCTTATTTAATTACCTTTGTAATTCCTCTAATCATCCATTTTGTATATGACAAATTTATTGCAATAATTTGTGATGATGATTGTTAAAAAAGTTCTTACAATAATTTATTTTAAGATTAAGACAAATTTTTAACACATGTAGTTTTTTATTTCATATGCAAATTATGATCTTTTTAGGTCGAGTAGTACGTAAGTAAATGTGAATAGAAAATGTTATATTATGCTATTTTTTAAGTAATTTGTGGGAATCACCCTTTTTTAGTTGAAATTCTCCTTAAATGCATGATGTGCACAGTTGATTTATAAGTTTTACAAAATTATCGAAATAGGAAATGCGCAATTTAAATCTCTCTTGTGATCTTTGAGAAGCAAGCTCTAGCTCTGAAATGTTTCATATAATCCTATTTTTGTCCACGCTTTTGGTGATGGAAAACAAAATGGTGCTGAATGCGCTTTATTCAAACAAGCATACGTTGCAACGTAAAATTGGATCCTATTAACGTATGAAATAATATTTAAAAATAAAGGATTTCGTCAAAAATATTTAAAAAATATTGGTGTAATCAGTTGTATTAATTAATTTAATCTCGATCAAAAGTAGAAATATAGAAGAAAAAGCGTTATTATTTCATTCAAAATCAAAATTTATTTTCATCCACCTTTACGATTACTCTTGTATCATCAGCAACTACACTTTAGTTCTCTTCAGTAATAATGCAATTCTATCGGTAAAACACGAGCGCCAATCAACATAGAACTTTTTATTCATTTTTAAATCATATAACTCGAACTCATTCACACACTTACTAAATAATATCTAGCTACTGTTGGTAATTAGAAGTGAGTGTGGGAGGCAAAAACTTACAGACAACCAAAAATAATGGAGAGAGGATTGAGGGTGAGGGTTATAAAGGCGAGGAGATAAGCAACAGGTAAACATTTTTTAATTTAGTTAAAAAATTGTTACTTTTTGGCGTTTTCTGAGTGAATTTGAGCAAAGACGGTTTATATATCAACTTTTCATCAAAAGAATAATAGTAAATTTCCAAAATCGACCATTGCGCTAACCTTTAATTATGTATTCAAAGCAAAACATTTAATAATCTTATAAGATACATGACATTATATTTTGTGCATACTACTGCATATATATCCATTTTGAGCATATGACCACTTTTTTTTTTTAATAATTAAAGAAATGAAATGTGAAAGATAATAAGGTGAGATAAGACAATAGGATATTTATTCAAATGTTTTGCTTGCAATTCCAAATTTAAGGAAGCTAAAATGAAATGTAATTATCCCTCCTCAAAAAAAAGTGGGGGAGGATAAGTCCCCCTCTAATTCTCACCACTGTCTAGCAAAGTCCCTAAACGACTGGAACTGGACCACGAACTCTTTTTCATGCTCTTACAAAGGGAGGGTTCTCTCTAACTTTTGGATGAGGAACTGCCGCTCATCAATCCTTCCTTTTCACTCATCAAAACGCATATTTTTGCTTTGTTACAGACTATGGAGACAGTCCGATCTACATTCATAATATCATTTAAGCAACACCCTTTTTTTACCTCTATCATTCAATAAAAACATCATCTTCGTCACATATCCAAGGTTCGAAATTAGCCGCCAATAGTCCTTGTATTTCTTCTAATGAGATATTAATAAGCAATTAATCAATTTATTTGATAAAATAACAAAAAAGCACTCATTCAGAAATGTAATATTGAATCCGATGCCCACGAAGAAAGAGCACTAAAAAATCATAAGAAACCAATAGAGTCAAAACTGGAGCAAGGCACGATAAATGCACCAAATTGATAATTTGCTTTTATTTATTTATTTTTTTTATCGAGAAAGCAGTATTTTTGGAGCCATTTTTTTCGTTGCTAAGGGTGTAAGTTAATATAGAGTCCAACCAAATGCATTATACGTATAAAATTCTACTTAATTCATTATTTTTTAATTACTTAATTCACTTTGAATTAGAGTATGATACTAATTTTTTAGGCTCATTTATCATTTAAGGAGTGAGGTGAAAAAAGATGATGAAAGAAATTTCATTTCCACGATTTATTACGAGAGAAAATATCTAAAACAGAGTAACAACAATATTTTTTTCTTTTCCAAAATATCCCTTATTTTTGTACGAAAATTGCATGCGGGAAATTAAAACAATGATCCAATTGCTTTTATACATAAAGCCTCCTGGTAAAAGTTTTCAACAAATGAAAGAATTGTTACTTTGCCATTTCTTAAGACAATGATCTCAAAATTTAATAATTCAAATTTAAAATTCCATTATAAAGCTATTTTTTTTAATTCTAATGTTAATTTCATTCTAACTATTTTGACTTCCCCTTTTAATTATTGTAAATTATTCCTTTTGAATCGTGCACGTTCTGTTTACTAGAAAGATACCGACCCCTATTTAAATGCTAAATAAGCAAGATTTTAAGGATAATCTCCTATCCTCTCAGGTACAAAGCTGTCGCCAACAGATAATGGCTCTTTTCTAACCTCACTCTCTAGCGTGACAGGAGACACGCTAATAAGCGAGAGACTTAGTCATGGCTAGACTGTAAAATATCATTAACATTATAAAATAATAAAAGTCATTATTGAATACACATGCATGCACCCACGCACACCCACCCACGCACGCACACATACACACATATATATACATATATATATATATTATAAAAATATAAATGTACAGGTAGCCTTCTTACAGCACGGTGTCTTACAACACGGTTTCTCTCTAACACGATGAGAAAAAAATTGCAAACACCTGTACACAATACCGTACTTCTAGATAACATGATTTTTGTTAAACACATTAAAAAACTAAATTATCTTAAAAAATGACGTTAATTAATAACAAACTATAGTGGCTGTCATGGCGACGCTTGTTTGCTGTGTTTTGAAACGAATGAAAAATTTTCTAAATTTTTTTACCCTAGCATCAAAAAATAAAATCAAAAAGGCAAACAAAGATGATGATTGAATTACATTCGTTTTGGATATACATCTGTGAAAGAGTGTGACAGTAACTTTACTTGAAAATGCATAAAAAAAATTATCTACAAGGATCTGATGTGATATCGTCTTATCCTATCGATCTGTTGTAAATTACGATCACCTTCGAGGGCCTGGGAACGGTTGGCCCTTTTTGTTCCTTTTTATCTCCCTGGCCTGGAGACAAAATTGTCTTAAGCGGCTGGTCGGTAGCCTGCATCGAGCCAGGATACGTTAAAGAATGACTTTTTGTCTTTTAAATTAAAATTTGTAAAATTCAATTTCCGTCCCAAGCCACGTCCGATAAAAATTATAAATAATAATAAACATTTAAGAGAAAATTAATTTCTTTTGAAGTAAAGCTACAAATCTTGGATCCCCTTTTAAAATGGGAAAAAGCATCTCGTATTGGAATAAGTCTTTCATTTGAATGAAGCAACTGTCTGGACAGTTAAGAAAAATAAAAACAAAATAAGAATTGTTGTCGCTGCTGAATCTTCGATATCCGCAAAATATGCAGTTCCACATCGGTTGATCACGAAGCTGCCAGGACGTACCCAGAAAAAAATTCAAAATAATATAGAAGAACAAGGGTACACAGGAAATCAAGTTTTCAGTGCGGACGTAACTGGGCTTTGGTGGACAAAATACCCTTTACATCGAAGAAAGAAAAACTGCTCCAGGACTTAAGGTGTCTTAACGATCGTTTAACGCTACTTTTTGTGCAGTAATGGCCGGAGGACTTTATAACAAAACCCTTTTTAGTTTATAGTCCCCGTGCACTTAAATGCTACATTTTAGCGGTACATTGGAAAACAAATCCAAGAGCTAGAGTAACGAGAAATTCATGTTAAGATTAGTTTTTAAATTGCTTTGTGCCAAACATTGGAAATGACTTAAAGCAGAAAAATTTGAACGCTTCAAGACACTATTACTTTTAAATAATGCTCCATGTCACCCACGAGATTTCAGCCATCCTAACGACAAAATAATGTTTATACCCCCTAACACTATTTCTTTGCTCAAACCATTGGATCACAAAGTATCATTTACACCTTTACAACCTATTACATGAGAAGAGCATTGCAGTGGATTTAAGCATAACCATTTCTTAATCAATCAATGTAATAGAAGCAATTTTCAATTAAACACTGCATCTACTTTATATCTTCATCGCTGAAATAATTAAGCAAATCTAAGTTAATGAATGTTGGAAGAATATATGGTAATCATCAGTTGAAGAGGAAACGGAAAAATGATATTGGTACAATACATATTAGATTTTGCTAAATCGATAAGAGGCGAAGGTTTTGTAGGTTATTAAGGACGTTCAAGATTTATTAGTGGAAGAAATTCACTAAGCAGATTTAATGGAAATGACATTCCAAGTTGTAGAGTTTAGGGACAATAGACTGTGATTGTAAAGTTAATAATTTAATTTAAAAATTAGACCTAAGCTTAGCTAAAAATCTTTAATCATTTTTCTCGAATGCAGACCCTTCCGCTAAATGAACCTGCATTTCAAAATGGAGATGCTAAAATATTATGTCCATACTTTGAAATCTAAAATGACTTTGTAAGAATCAAAAAACAAACCAAAATTGCAGATTATTTAAAGAAGACAGGAGGTGCAAAAACCATAAACGAAGAAAATGGTTCTGAAAGTGAAGGTGATATAATTCAACATAAAAAAAACGTTCTCGTTTGATTGTACTGAGCAGTGATCAGGAAGTAATTTATGGCATTAAATGAAAATAATAGATTCGTTTCTCTTCGTTTTGTGTTTTACACAAATTTATATTTTTAATTAAAATTAATGTTGCTTTAAGGGGAAAAAAATGTTTGTTTAAATACGTTTTTAGGGGTTTAACTACCCTTTTTGTATTAGCTTTGGGTCTCATATAACACAGTTTCACATAACATATTATTTTCGATTTATATATATATATATATATATATATATATATATATATATATATATATTGGGTTGGAGGGAAAGTTCTGTCGTATTTTAAATAGGCAGGTGATTTTTCTTGTAAATAAAAAAAAAACATCTGGCTAGTGAGTCATTCGGATTTTTTTTTGTTCTTTTAGCTGCTGTGTAATATAAAAGGAGTCCTTTTTTACCGTTCATCATTTACTTGTGATATTTAAAGTGAAAAACATGTCAGTAGATAAAGTGCACTTACGACACTGCATTTTGTATGAATTCCAAAAAGGAAGCAACGCATTGGTTGCATGTAAAAATTTATGTGTGGTATTTGGAAAAGATATTGTAAATGTTTGTACTTGTCAAAGATGGTTTAGCAAATTTCGTTCCGGGGATCTGAGCCTCCAAGAAAGTGATCGATCTGGACGACCATCCAAGATCGATAATGATGTTTTGCGATCCATGTTGGAAAATAATCCACATTTAACAAGTCGAGAAATTGCAGAAGAGTTTGGCATTCATTGTTCAACTGTTGGAGCTCACATTAAATCTCTTGGGTTTGTGCTAAAGCAAAGTGTTTGGTTCCACATGAATTAACGGAAAATAATTTGTCTAATCGTGTAAGAATGTGTTCATCACATCTGATTAGACACAATGTGGAGCCGTTTTTGGACAAGCTGGTTACTGGAGATGAAAAGTGGATTCCTTACGAGAATATTAAGAGAAAAAATCTTCCTGCAAACCAGGAACATCATCAGCAACAGTTCCAAAACCAAGTATCCATCAACGAAAGTACTGCTTTGTTTGTGGTGGGACAGGAAAGGTCCAGTGTACTACGAGTTGCTGAAACAGGGAAAAACCTTTAAAGCGGATCTGCACTGCAATCATCTGGATAAATTGAATGCAGCTATCAAAGAAATAAGGCCAGCATTAGTGTCCAGAAAAGGAATAGTGTTCCACCACGATAATGCTCGACCGCATACTGCTATGGTGACACAACAAAAACTGAATGCCTTAGGATGGGAAGTCCTTAGTCACCCACCGTATTCACCTGACATTGCACCATCTGATTATTACCTTTTCAAATCTGAGCAAAATTAACTAATGGGAAAAAAATTCAAGTCTTTTGAAAGTGTTTCTAAGGCAGTTGCTGACTATTTTAACTCCAAGGACGAGAACCTCTACAAAACAGGAATTCACAGGTTACCTGAAAGATGGCATCATGTTGTAACAAATAACGGAGCATATATAATTGATTAATATTAAACATATATTTTTATAAATGAATTCAAATATTTTCTTTTAGATACGACAGAACTTTCCCTCCAACCCAATATATAATGATTTAAATTTAATTTAATTAATTTTTCTTAGTAATAATTTATCTTCTATTCTATCCTATTTTCTTTCTAATTCAGAAGCAAAGAGTTCATTTTCATTTCTTGATCCAATTCCAAATTATCCTTTTATTTATTAGATCATGTGCTCATAAAATTTGTTTAATTCTCTTTTCCACGGTCGTAAATCTATCAGAATAATCCCTACTATACTCTCTGTCTCTTGTTGAAATCCCTGAGAATCCTTACATCTAGAAGTGTGAGATCATATCACATGACAAAATGTTCCTAGAAAATCCCTATTATATATAATTAGATGCAAAGCGAAAAAGCGCTCTCTTTACGCCTCGCCAGTGCAGGAGACTCTGAGCTGCTCAACGTCAGAAATGCATGTAATCTGTTTTGCACTTCTGCTCCACTCTTCCGTTATCAAGGTAAAATGAAATTGTACGCAAAATGGTTTCTCTCTCAACGAATAGCAAATAAAAAGATTACTCGGCAAATTGGTTATCTTAATTAGTAGAAGAAATAAGGGATGTTTCAAGGTAGCATATTACACACACACAAACGATACTGCTCACAAATGATAGTTCAACAAATTCCAAGTACAAATAATAGTGCTTGAAATTTAGTGCCATTTTTAGTAAAAGTTGAAAATCATACTTTAGAGTTTTTACATAACAAGTAAAAAAATTAATTACGATCAATCAAAACAGAAATGCATTTAAATGCGTTTTGCGTGAGCTCATGTGCTTATGAGCAGTAAATAAATGTAATAAAATAATTTCTTGTCAAAAGTTAAAAAGTGATGCTTTTGTATTTTCCCCATCTTTTCCCCCCCATTATTTGAATTTAATGTGATATATTTTGTTTCAATTAGATCATCATACTGGAGCTCCAAGTAACTATTCATTCTTTTTCTTAGTAATCCTTTATTATATTTTTTGAAAGTTTATTTTCTTGAATATGTAGTAATACTGTGTCAAAATGACAATAATGAAGGGTAATACATATTTCGTACGTGATAAATGAATAGAAATTGTTAATACTGAGATGTGAAAAGCATTTTAAAGGAAAATTGACATTCTCTTAGCTTTAATAAATACAGGGTGATTATAAAAAGCCTTTGTCAAAATTGCAATCAAGAATTATGTTAAAATCAATAGACCACACTCTCACAGTTTCGGTTACTGTGACAAAATTTCGAAAATTTCAGTTCGTTGCATCTACTTTTTGTTATTGAAATGGAATTATCACTGTAAAAACTTAAAATGAAGTCGGAACGATATTTGTAACACGAAAATCGGCTACATTATGCAGAGACTGAAGAAAAAAAATGAAAATAACCAAAAATAACAGAGAAAGAAAAGGAAAGCAAATATTTTTGTATTTCAAGTTTTCGTCGGGACTCTTTTTACACACGATAACACTTTGCGCAAGGCTAATGTTGAACAACAGTTTATTATGGATCATGTGAAGAGGAATCTGTTGAATCAAACATCTGATGGTGTCTTTCACATTTAACAAAATTTGAGGATTTTATATCTAATATCTCAAATTTCACATGT
>BMAW01043229.1:0-47916 GCA_019974015.1 Nephila pilipes | reverse complement strand
CACACACACACACACACACACACACACACACACACACAGATATATATGTATATATATTGCATAGTGTATATTTACAAACACATGTTTTGTTCTATGTATTCAAAGTATTTTTTACAACTAAAATTCAAGTTTGTGTTCCTTTGGATATTATTTCTATTCATGATTGTATTCCTTATGAGATGTTTATTAAATATTCAATATTTTGAAACTTTTTCATACTCTATTTAACTAAGTATTATTGATATTACATCATATCTGGCAACAGTGCATAATATTGGAGATCTTCCTTTAAAAGGTTCTTTAAATCTTTTGCACTGTACATCTTGATGATACAAGTCAACATATATCTTGAAATGTAGGTTTTGCATTTGCTGTGATTGGATTTAATTCTTTTTAAAAAACTTGGATTTAGGTATTATTTTTCAATTTTTAAATCCTTAACTAAGAAAATTAATTTTAATTGGAGGGTTTTTAATCAAAAATTTTGAGTTTAATTGGAAAATTTTGGTTTTAATTTAATTGGAAATAGATTTTTAATTGGAAAATTTTGGTTTTAAAATATTTGTAATTGAGGTATCTTGCCTTTCATTTTCTTTTTTCTTTTGATAACTAATTACAATTTGCATTTTAGAGTTATCCAATTTTTTCCCAACAAGATACCCTGGGGGAGAGTTGGTACCATAGAACATATTTATCCTCACAATTCAGTCCCCAGTCTGAATGTGCATTTTTGTTTTGTAGGGCAATCAATTTATTCATTTTGTTTCATATTTTATTCAATTATATTTCAATTTTTATTCATTTATTTTACTTAGTTCTATAATTGTTTTCTTTTGTTGATTTTTGGATTTTAATTATTCTCTTATTTCCTATATGTTTTTAATAATAATTTAATTGCTTCATCATGTATATATATATGTAATAAAAAAAAGCTTAATTTCGTTCTTTTTATTTACACAGATGGTAAGTAAAGATTTAAGCATGCTTTGATGATTCATATTGTATTTAAATGTAGATTTAAGCGTATTTGTGTAAGCGATTGCGCGCGCGAATTAATTACGTTAACTGTTTTTGTCTGATGAGACTGCAATAAATGTGTAATCCAGTAAAGTTTTTTTTAGCCTTGTTCACCAAAAGTAAAAATTTAATTTGATGTTGTTATCCGTCTTTTCCTTTTCTGCACACTACAAACTTGAATTAAGAAATCGCAATACCTTACGGCATGAAGTAGCTGATCCAACATTTTCTTATGTGATTTAAGTAATTAACGCCGTTTTGTAATTTATATAATTTAATTATTATCATAAAGTTTTGTCTAAATAGTGTTGCATAGCAACACTACGGGTTAAAACTTTTATAGAAACTAACTCTATCTCACTTTGATCTCTCTTCACTAACGAAACGTCCAAATCGTTCAGACATCCAAATTGTTTTTTAAAGAAAGCTGAATTTATCACGAATGGATACGCTAATTAGCCTTTTTTGGAAAATTACTCTGAAAAATATTATACTGCTGTTTGTAGAAAATGCAACACCATGAAAGAATCATCAGAATCAAATGAAATTTAATGCAGAAACGACTTGTACTGATACAAATAAATGATGAAATTTTCAAAACAAAAGAAACAAATTAAGCGTCCGAAATCAGTATTTGGTGCAGCCACCATGCGCTGCAATAAGTGCTGCTATACGACGTGGCATGGAGTCAAACAGATGTTGAATATCTGCTTGAGGAAGAGAATTCCATATCGCTTGTATGCGCAACCAAAGTTCGTCTTTGGAAACTGCAGGACGCGGATCACGAGCGAGACGCCGACCAACCATATCCCACACGTGCTCAATAGGCGACATATCCGGTGAATAAGCAGGCCAAGGAAGAAGTTGCATGCGTTGTGCTGAACAGAAGTCTCGAACAGTCCGCGCAACATGTGGGCGTGCATTATCCTGCTGAAAGATAGCTCCAGGGATGCCTTGAAGGAAAGGAACGACTTCGGGCTGTAGCACTTCACGGACGTACCTGTTGCTATTGAGATTACCCTCAATTCGTATCAAATTGGATCGTCCATGATACGAAATCGCACCCCAGACCATAACTCCGGGTGTTCGACCACTATGTCGTTCAATAATACACTCAGGAAGGCAGCGTTGACCGGCATAACGTCTAACACGAACACGGCCATCATGGGTCCACAAATTGAAGCGTGATTCATCTGAAAAGACAACTTGGTGCCAATCAGCTCGCCTGTCTCTGTGCTCAAGAGCCCACTGCCGACGCAGCCGTCGATGATTCGCCGTGAGGGGAATCCTGTATAAAGGCACCCTTGCACGCAATCCACGGCGCAGCAGACGACGACGAATTGACGAAGCCGACAATTGTACACCTGTAGCAGTAGACCAACGTGCTGCCAGCTGCCTGGAGGAAGCTGTGCGATCATTCACCGCCATGCGGAGCAGGTGTCGATCATCGCGCTCTGACGTCACCTTCTGTCGTCCAGTGCCTGTTTTTCGAGTTGTTCGGTGCTCGTCGGTCCACTGCTTCCAAACTCGCATCACTGTGGAACTGTTCCGCTGCATACGAGCTGCTATTGCGCGATAGGAAAATCCTCCTTCTCGAAGGCCGATTATCCTCCCTCGTTCAAACTCCGTAAGTTGCTTGAATTTCTTATTCTTCCGTCGTGGAGGCATACTCAGGTCTCACTAAACGTTTGCCACTAACAAATAATCATAGACTTTTTTCAACGTCCCGCTACAGCACTTTATTTATACGCTTTCAGCATCAATTCAGAGGGCGCTGCGCGCGCCGCGCACGCGCGATGGCTCTGAAACTTTATTAATTTGCATAATATCCTATAATTGACATTTGCTGCGAATTTCATTTGATTCTGATGATTCCTTCATGGTGTTGCATTTTCTACAAACAGCAGTTTACTTTCAAAATTGTTATTTTTTAATTGCCCCATCTCTCCATCCAAACAATGTAATGAACATTTATTTCCCCTTTAAAAATAACGGATTGAAAATATATTGATTAAAATATTTCATATAATCTTTTTACTCAAACCGTGATTAACTTTTGCCACATCATTATGCATAGCTCTGGCACATAATACGTCACTCGACGTCCTATTTATATTTATTTCCAACAATGTATTCTTCAAGGAGTTTTATTTGGAGATCATTACGTATTTGATTGCTTTTTGTGATAGAATTATGAATTTTTTGAATGAATCATCGTAAAAAGTACTCATCGTGATTATTCTATCTTTTTTTTTTTCTATTATGTCTTTCGTTTAGTTTTAGTTTAAAAATTCATTCGGGCAAAGATAGGGTGCTTCATTTTATATAATAATAAATCCTCAGCATTTACTGAAACTTACTTTCCCAAATATAACTGTACAAGTGTAAAAATTCTTTACTAGCTAATAATAAAATCCGAGGAAAGTAATATTACAGGATTTCTATAAATTTGTAACAGCTTTATGGTTCAAATTACCTGTCGTGTTTCCCGAAAATAAGAAATTAATATTCGATGCAAAAGACCTAGCGAGGTTTATCTTCAGGGTATATGTCTCAGTTTTCCTTTACAATGATTATAAGTTATTCATGTTCAAAAATCGCATTTATAAATATATTCATGCACCAAAATCCTTATTCTAATATTGCTATGTCATCTTCCGGGACACTGTTCTATAAGATCTGATTCCCGAATTCTGATCTGATTTTTCTGCTACTCCATTATCTGTAAGAATATTACTTTTAAATTCTTGAATTGAGCAATAGAACTCTTCTTAAATGAGCTTTTCCTGTCCATATAACCTGCTTCTAAGGGATTGGTAACAAATCTGTCCATTATTTTATCCTACGAATTCCTCATTCTAAAAACGACTCCTTGTAGCTTAGGCTTCACAATTTTCACTTGCCGATTTCTTTCCATTCTATTTTCGGTGCAGTCACAGGTTTCCGTATCCTCCATTCAAAATTGTCATTGATTTTCGTGAGCAAATGGGCTTGCTTTTATACTATCAGCAGTTTGGAGACATGCAATCATTCCTACGGAAATCGTCATTTCCTCTGATTCTTCTTTGTGCTGAGGAGTTCTTAGCATGACGTTTCTGATGAAATCCCATACTTGTTATCCAAATGGAGAAAAGCAGGTCTATCTGGCCACGGGCATTAGAAAAAGTTGTTCATTCTTGTGTAGGCAATAAGTCTGGCGCCTGTTTAGCTAACGATCTAAACTAAAGTTTACATATTGGTAGAATAGTTTAAAAATAGCATGCTAGGTTTTAGTTCTGATTAGGTCTTAAGTTCGGGGAAACTTGGTACTTCTTTGAAGGAAATAAATAATTTTCACAAAATAGAACACTATAAATATTGACTTGTTTTTTTCTTCTTTTTTTCACCGATGCCCGGCCAGTTATTTCATTTGCAGATTTTTTTTATTTTACATTAGTCATTGGCAAAGAGAGAACAAATCAATTAAGAAAATTGACTTTAAATAAAAGATTGAAACTTCATTGTGATCAAACTATCTTTTATCTAATGTTCAATAAAATTAAGCGTGGGTTCTTTTTTTGATGGTTTTGTTCCATAATGTAAAACTTTAAGATTAATTAATGAAAAAAACTAAATTATATACAATAATATAAAATTTTAACACATTAAATTTTTATTTCTTTTCACCTATTAATAACAACATATTGTATGTATTATTATACCTTTCTTTTTTACTTTTTTTCTAGAGGGACTTATAAAAGGTAAGCATGGAATTTGGATGCATTTAAATGATAATTGACGAAGAGTTATTTATTTTATTTAATTAAGCTTACAACATATAATTGCAACGAATAATACTTCTAAGTTGAAGATAAATTAAAAATAAATTTTGTTTGGTAATGAGCAATAAATTAAATTCTTATATTTAAAAGAAATATTGGTATTTTTTAAATTGTAGTTCAGTCGTCCATGAAAATTGGTGCAATTTCCAGTCCACCATTCCAGTTGATTCTGCCAGCAAAAATCCCTGAATATATACAAGAGAATAAATAAAGGGTGTTCTTCATCAAGCAAGCGATTAGGAATTAAAAAGGGGGGTGGGAAGCGAAAAATTTATAGACAATAAAAAAATGTAATTTCTTAAATTTTTTTTGTTTATGTTATGCAGAATAACTTCCGGCCAATGGAACAATATGACACATGTACTACAATAAAGTAGAGTTATTTCGAAAAATCAAAAGCTATCAGTGATAATTTAATTAAAAAGTAAGATCTGCTTAAAATAAACACCGATAAATGATAATTTGTCAAAATCCATCTAATGAGCTTACTCTTTGTTTTATACCTCATTACACTCGCAAATATGCAATGAAATCTAAAAATACTATTATATATTGATTGTGCTAAATATGAGATTTCGTTAAGAGTCCAAAGTAATACCATTAACTATGTTATAGAAAGAAAGTTAATCAATGTAAACAAGTTTCACAGAATCATATGTTTAATCTCTCTGTTTTAAAACAACGTGTCTCTGTATTCGCCTGGTGCAGACTTCCACACGCTCTTCTACCTTTTCTATTCTTCTTCATAGCACATGCTACTCTTATTGCTCTAGTTTAAACTATTTGTTGAGGAGCTTTACGAAACGGTTAACCACTATGCACGAGTCCATCAGTTATACCTCTAATACATGGAATTGCATTTTCTGCATTTATATCTCCGTTTAGTAAATTTCTCAGTAATTAAAAAAGAAGGTCAGATGAATTAGGTGATAAGGCAACAGGGAATATACAAAATTTTAGTTTTAGGAGGTAAAAATGAATTAAAAGTAATTTTTTTGCCTAAAAAAGGTACTTTCCTCGCCCATTCGCTGCCACGGTTCTTCATTGTGAATCCATCTATATATGAATCAAAGTGATGATGTGTGATTCCCTAATGCTTTTTATTATTTTAGTCGAGTTTCAGACTTTCAACTTTTGTGTATACACTCCAGTCTTCGGGTCTCAAAGTTATAATGCTGGCTAACTCATGAGTTTAAAAAAGGATAATATGAATACTATAAGATATATTGGATCACTCTTTAACATTTCATTTATTTTTTAGAAAAGGGTAGTCGCCGTTCCATCAGAAATTCTCTCTCTGTACTCGTAACTTGTTGTTCTCCCAATGTATTTCTGAAAATATCCTTTATTTCCCCCTTTTCTTCCTATCATCGTGCCCGTTAACACTTTTTGGATACTAGAATTCCTTAGCTTCGAAAGTACAATTCTGCATACTTTTCCATACCCGATAGATTCCAAATTTTTTTTAAATGTGACTAATCAGAGAAATAACAGCTAATATTTAAACTGAGAGAATACTTGTTTCCACTAGAAGAGCTAATGAAGGTTGCATAAAATGATATGATGAAATAGACCAAGTTACATCGTCGTAGTAATGACAAAATAGGATAATCGTGTTTAATTTCTAAAATTTACCATTCTTAACAGATTATCATATCGCTTTCTATTTTTGGTGGAATATTGTCTCATTTGGCGAAAATGGTCGAAGGTATCTTGCACAAGTGCTGAAACATTATATTTATTTAATGATAACGCAATAAAAGTTTTTAAATCTCACGTTTATTTATTTTTCATTTATTTGTGAACACTATATGCGAAATCTATGTCGAATTCAGCGCATGGTAATACTATGTAATGAGATGTGTTAAAAAAAATTCTTTTTTGTATACAGATGGCCATTTTAGCAAAAATATTTGATTTTATAGATTGGGCCTGGAATACGAATGTTTAATTCACTCATTTAAAGACACTTTAAAAGAAGTGCCAAGTCGAAATAATATGAAGTACAGTCAAAAAGTTTCCGCAATAGTTAACCACAGCCAAAACAATGTTCGCCGGAAGGAAAATTTTTCTGAAGTTGACAGCACTATTGAGAAAATTACCAAGCCACTTGACAACCACTTTCGCTATTCCCATCAGGAACTACAAGTTTTTTTTTTTTTTTACAAAGTAGTGTTTTCGTTCAGCGATATTGAATTATCCTTAGCAAAGCAGGGTGCCAACGTGAAATTCTACATTTTGTTGGCGAAATTGCCTCTTGAGACCCTTAAGATGCTGAAGGAAGCATACAGATACGGTACGATGAGAATAGCAGTGGACAAGCTAGAGGAACAAGCATTTTTATCAAGGTCGCACAAATGTTGATCACCGCAGTGGGTGCATCTCCTCTTCCATCGTACATGAGAGTATTGAGTTAGTTCGACAAATTGCGTGAACAACTGTCTGCAAAGATTTTACGTGGATATCTCTAGATGACTACCAGATGACGAAAAATGAAACGAAAGCAATATGAAAAATGAACAGAAAACAATTGATTTTTTTTCTCGTTACATTGCAGGAGAACGATGCTTTCTGATCGTACCTAGCCTAGAACATTTTACCATTTTAGGATCTCTTTTCTACTCTTCCGACCTAGCATCTTCATGGTTAAATTTGTTTTCACAGATGCAAAGGAAATGGAATTGGCATCATTTTGCAGATTCAATAAAGATGACGGAAACAACTAAACTCACTTTCCAAAAATGATTTCCAGGAGCATTTTGAACAATCATTTGAACGGTTGAATAAGTGTGTAAACAAAGAGAACAGTACTTTGATGGAAATTAAAGTAAAAGTACTGTACGTATTTCCAATAAATTATCAATTACTAATTTCGGGGATATTTTTGTACCAGTTGGAAACAGTTGCCCAAATATATGGAATCAACATCGAAGAAAACAGAGAGCTTATCAAAAACAAATAATAACATCGAAAGGTGTCATAATAGTTTTAATGTGTCGAAGTTATTAGAAGTTTATACAAGTTAGAACGGCAATTCCTTGGTCAATTATAATAAAATAATACATAGTATTGGTTAAATCAACTTAATCGAATCGTTGAATACTGAGAAAATCTCTCATGGCGGAATGCCTCCTTGGCATTGCTCATAAATTTCAAAATTAAGTGTAACAAGCTATGTTACTTCGATGATATATACAATGCTAAACATGTATATATGTTCAATGAAAACAAATTACAAATTGATTTTTAATATTTTGTGAGAATTAAACCTTCCGGTTACATTAATATTCTTTCTGCCGTTTAAATGATGAGCAAAAAAAAAGTTTCAGTTCTGACATTTGCACATTTTATCGCAATGTGTTATTCTGTGGCGAATTGTCCGAACATTCTATACACTTTTTGTTTCATCTGTGATTAACTAATACAGTAAAGTTTTCTTGGCCGAGAAAACTCAAATACTTGAAACAACCTTTGTTTTAAAAGACATGGATCATTTTCAGATCGTTTGGATTTTGGATCGCTGAATCCGAAAAGTAAGCATAAAATTGCCTCCCTGCTCAGATTTCTAAGTAATTTCGTCGTTTGCATTTTACATGTAATACCATGGGAATGCAACAATTAACAAAATTTCCCCTTTTATACCCACCTCTTTTTGTCTGTCGCTCATTTGTAGCATCATTTTGGATCATCCAGCAAAATCTGCTTACATTGAAATTCTTTGTAATGCTGTTCCAATGCAAAAATGTCCTGAAGGAATCACTCTCCGTTTTCGAACCTGAAACTGCATTAATCCGCTGGAAAAACACCAATGTATGAATGCAGGAGGTTGGTTTTAAGTGATATTTTGCATCAAATTTTCTTGTAGGCAAATACAGGTGTCGCTAGTCTTTCTAATTTTTTTAGCGGGAAGATTGTCCAAAAATTGTGCACTAATAATCTGGAAAAAATGCCAGGCATGTATCTTCTCAGGATTTAGATTGGTTCAGACGGTTTGTTTTACAAAAGCTTGAACATTCCGGGATTTACCAATAACCCTGTTTTACTTTATCCATATTTAGACTTGAAAATATTTGGCCGAAGTATTGAAATGTAAGGGTTTTTTGTGTGCTTTCAACTAGTTCCCCTAAAAGAGCGAGAACATGAGTGAGAAACTTTTCGGAACTATTCAGAGTAGTTATCGGTATTTCTTTTTCGATATTCCGTGACATTGTAATACGTGTGCGAACAAGCCCCTGATCCTGAAATGTATCTAAAACTAAGAAGTTTCAACATCTAAAAAGGAAAATTATTCTTGGAGTAAAGAGAAGCAGGAGACAGACGAATCATCTGATTTTATTGAAATCTGGCTTATGGAACCTTTTAATTTTTCTGGGCCAGACTGGAAACAGACGAGTTGCTTGAAGACATCTAAGACACAAGCAATAGATCATGAATAAAATAATAAATAAATAGTTTTCACATTTATGTGAACTAAATTTAATACATATTATGATTTTTGTATTACAAAGGTCGTAACATTGAATTAGATTGACATAATTTTATACAACTTATATGAAATTTTGTTATAAATTTAATAAGAATAAAGATAGCTAGAAAACATAAAATTAAGTTGATATTTGGCTGTAATATCTGGTTTGATCGAAGTGGTCGCAATTTTTAGGGAGTTCTAAAGGTGTTTATCTGTTTTTGTGGTTTTAATTTAACTCTTAGATTGTTTCACTCTTAAAAATAGTTACTCACAAATGTGCGTGCTTCCGAACAACAATTGACATGGATAACGAAAGATTGGGCTGCGAAAGATATTTTCATTTCGGAAACTATAATTTATTAAAGTCCATTACGAAATTTCTCTTTTAAGTGAATAACAGATTTCAATTTTGTGCATTCCATTCGAAAATGTGCATGCAGCATATCGATTTTAAATGGAGTCCAAAAATAAAAAAAAATATTTGTTTACTCCTTCGAAAATCTTAAAATTTGTTTTCGAATTTCAAAATCAAGGGAACGAAATTGATTCAAATGAAACAATTTTTGCTAATAACTCTTGAAATTTATTGAGTTATATTTCCTTGAAGTTGGTATCGATATTTCTTGAACCACAGTGATAAGTACTCTGGCTACATGCGGCCTACTGAATGGACATTCCTGACTTATTGAAAAAGCTAGTATGAAGTGCAGGGAGAGGAGAGGAAAGCCTTCGGGAACAGAAATAGCCGAAAGATAAGCTGCCGATCTTAAAAAAAGCAAATTCCGATGAAAAAATTACCCGAAAAGTGTTCATCGAATTGGATGGAACTATAAGAACAGCTCCAGGGGGTGAGAAATGGAACCAGAAAGAACTATGAAGGGGAAAAGACCCCGGAAGATCTTTTGGCAGCAGATCTTCCTATTTGATAAGTCCGAACTAAATGAGGTAGGTTCCAACCAGAACAAGAGCGTTGAGGGAAAATAGGCCTAGCTCTTTCAGTTAATCGACCTTCGAAGTAGGCCCCATTCCAAAAGAAACGACAAATGCTCCTTAACTGAAAGAGGTCGTTTGAAAAGCAGATCTTTGGTTTTCTTCAGCTATTCACGTCCATTTCAAAATTAATCTCTACACCAAAATAGAATCAAATTGATTTTTCCCCATTTAATCGTATTTTTTTTTTATTTTCAATATAATTTATATGATTATTTTTAAATTTATGTACCAATTCTAAAATTTTTGCATTTTCATTAAATTTTAATTAGAAGGAGAAAAACATTTATATGACATGCATAATAATATATAAAAATTTAGCTTATATATTCCCTAAGGAATGTTTTAGATTGTCAATACGTATTTAAGGGCTTATAATATAAGACTAATTACTAGAAGATATTTTACTACAGCAGATTTATATATTTTGATGCAAAATTCGACATTGCTACCAATTTGAATCTCTCTCTCTCTCTCTCTCTCTCACACACACACATACACACACACACTTGAAGAAAGTACAACTTGTTTTCCGTACTTCAGCGCCATAGGCGACGGAGCTCCTCTGATTGCCTTTCAATTGGCGATATTCGAATAAGTGTAACCTTGGTTGCGCGCTAAACTTGTATGATGAGGATCCACACAACGTTTTTATTGTAACGAACCCAAACTATGTAGTCCAAAATGCCATGTAGATTTAAATAATAAACCTGTATTAAAAATTATATACAATACACTGCTTAAACTCATTTGTGAATTCTCATACACCCAAACACCTAACACAACTCTTCTTTTGTGCCAAGTAAATTGAAACTTGAAACTATAGTTAACTTGGTAAATGCAATATATTTTATGAATGTATTTGAGTAATTTTTTATGATTCATGAAAATAAATATTTTCTTCAAAAACATTTCAGGCCTTGCTGGGGGATGTAAGTATTAAAATTTATCATAATAAAATAACAACCGTTAGAACATTCAATAAAATCAGGAAAAAACACGATCTTTATGCTATCGTATTCATACGCATTTTCTTCTCATTTAATTTCTTTGTATTAAAAAAAATAGATTAAAAATCATTACCAAAAAAAGTTCATATAATAGTTTATCAGTTCTTAATTTAGAACAGTAATTATTACGTTAAAATGATTGTTATCATCATTTTTAGTATTTTAATATCAGCTTTTCCATTTTTTGTTATTATTTAATTTCGATTATGTGAAAAGGATGCAATTATCAATTAAAGTAATTTTTTTTTTTAAAAAAAAAGAGGTGAGTTCATTTGATAACGAGGAAGATTTTAACAAAAAAATTTAAAAATAACTGGAAAATGAGATATTTAGAATACAAAAATTCAAATTAAAAAAAAAAAAAAAAAAGAAAAAGAAAAGAATAACAGGAAATTGCGCTGGTTTGATAATAATTTGATTACACCACTGATGTTTTTGAGCATATTGAACATCAAGAAAGAGAAAAAGAAGAGTTAAGGAGTGAGGAGTTAAACAATCAAAGAGAGAATTTTTATATTTTAAGGGAAGTTTAATTTACATTTACTTGATGTGTGAATTATTTTTTGCTAATAGAGAGTTGAACAAAATGACAATTACAGTAATTTCAGTACCGTTTATCTGATAAAAACGGTCTCGCAGAACGTAAGATAATCGATTAATGTCGGATGAGAGAAGAGCCTATTAAATGTCAAAAACTGTGCTGTAATTTTAAGACATTATGAACTTAATACTCATGTTTTACAACAAAACAACTATAGGAGGTAACTATAGGAGAAAAGTAAACAAATATAATTGTTTAAAGTCAAATACATTGAAAATGCTCAATCCAGTGATGATTTAAAAAAAAATTTTTGAGAGAGAGATGGCGATTTGCCTTTCAGACGAGAGTAATTTTTTCTTACTGAATTTCGTCATCTTTGTAGACAGTGGTAGCCGAGTGGTCGAGTCACAATCTCGTGACCAACGTTGTTTTCGTCAGTTCATGATTTCGAGTCCTAATGCCTCAAAAGACCATTCGTGTGGAGAAGGTGATGAACATTAAATATGTCGTGGCTCAATGTCCTCCCATATGGACAGTATGAAGAGTGGGTGTCACCTATGCTGTCATGCTCGTCACTAGATCGAGGCTACAACTGATGAGGTTCGTCACCAGTAGTCTTCGTGTTGCTTCTTAGTGTGACGTTAATAATCAACCAATCAATGCCCCATCTATGCAACTGCATTATATAGATTCCTGTAGTTTCTTCTCATTGCTCAGTATATTTAACTTCAATTTCTAGAATCTTAAATCTTTCGTTGCATGTAATTTTGCGAGGTGTGCAATGATTAATTGCACTGCACTGAGTAATGACAGTATAGATGGACGCGCCTCTTTACCGTAGGGGTAAGGAATTACCTACGGTTAGAGTCGGAAGCAACAAAATATAGACCATGCTCACGCTTTCAACTTGCAGTACTTGTTGCTGATTGAGGCGTTGTTATTTTCAGTGGTGGTACATCGGATAATAGGGAATGTCGGATAAGCAAAGGAATGATAAGAGAGAAGCTACTTTATTGAGTATTTTATCAGAATCCCAAAGAATGAATCAAGGAAGTGGCCGTGGAAACCTATGATCATGGTCGCGGCTCGTGGCCGACGGTTTTCCTCGAGTCGAGGGTTTCGAGCCTTGATGCCACGAAAGACCCATCGTGTAGCCGGAGCTGATACACGTTAAAACTGTCGTGGCTCAAAGTTTTCTAGTGGCGGGGTGTGGAAGTTAGGAGTTGGGGAGCCAGCTAAGGTGTCACCGTCGTCACTTGAACAAGTTTCAAAATTACGAGGTCCGTTACCAATATCCCTCGTGGTACTTCTAGTGTGACATTAATGAAAACCAAACCAAGGAATGAGGAAATTATAGTCAAAGATTTTTTTTCCCTTTTCAATGAAGATTGATTTATTTTTTATTAGGTTTGTGAAAAATTATTTTTTCTTCGACCTTAAAATAACTAACAACTATACTAAAAGCAAACTTTTAAAAATTGGATGTATTCTGTTTGAATCTATAATAAATTTTTGATCTACGCTTTGCAATTTATCTTTAATTTATAATTTCCGGTGATCAAGCTTTAATGATTAAGCTTTTCAGAATTTCGTAAGATTCTAGAATCTCCATCCCTCGTTCCCAATTACTTAAAATGCAATTCCTTTTTAGTAAAATGTATTTGTTAGAAGTAAGGTTATAAGACTACACATCACTTCTTAACAAGCAGATTGTGCAAACAGGTTTCTATGTTTCCCTAGATATTATCTTAAAGAATATTTTATACACATATTTTCTTCTTTAAAACAGGTAAATTATAAGAATAATATTATGTCAGAGAACAGCATAACCTTAAGAACTGAAGATAAGAAAATGTGGAACATTTTTTTGTTCACAAAATTGGAATTGTAGAGAATTTAAATGTGTTGTTACATTTAAAATTTATTTTCTCCCGAATAAAAATCTTTCAAGATTATGTAACCATACATACTATTAATAAAATAAATCGATTAAACACAAAGTGATTAGCGAAATTATTTGTAGTTCTCTCACCTGTCAAACAATTTTCCAAAAATTCAAATTACAAATATTTTCTTTTTACAGATTTTCTTTTCACTCATTCAGTTATTATAAAAACTTATTTTTGTTAAAATTAAAGCACTCATAAGCTTTGTATCTGATTTAATTTGTATTTTATATTTTTTTTTTTTTGGGGGGGGGGGCGCGGTGAGAAGATCCCTCTCGTAATAAGTACTTTTGTGATAATAATCCTTATTTATGTAATTTTTTCTCTAATCCGTATGCTTTGCATATTTAAATTCATTTATTATTATTTTCTCCCTTTAGTAAGAAGAACTGGCAACAGTGAGTAATTTTTACAATAATTCTCTTTTTGTTTGTTGAAAATGGGTATGGAAATTCCCTCACATTTATTAGACGCTTTCTTTTGATTGATATATATTAAACACTCTTTTTTGTTGTTATTTAAAATATATTATTGTTATTGGTTTCTATGCGTTCAAAAGTTATCAGGCTTTATTCATAAGCATGAATCACATTTTGATATTTTGATAACTTTAATGTACTAATCTCCTTCAAAGTAGTTTTTATGGGTTACTACACACTTTTCCCAAAGAGTCTGAGGAAGTTGCAGGAACATCTCTATGAAAATTATCCTATTTTGGGACTGAAACATATTTTCTTGTAGTAAAAATGGACAGCGTACTTACTTCAAAAAATCCGTTGTAGAAATGACCAGAAAATATTTCTATTAAAATGTTAGATTTATCTTTTTAAAATTTATTATTTGTTTCTGGTTTAAGGATTTTAGCACACAAAAGAAAACCTGTCATAATCTAGAAACTATGGGCATATAAAAAATTCTCAACTTTCAAATAGAATTTTACGAAATTTCATTCAAGCAACGACAGCGGTTCAAAGAGTAACCATATTAAGAAAGTTTATTACCTCACGGAATTCCTTAAAAATAGTGTATACATCCTAATCGTTAATAATGATTTTCAAATTTAGTTTAAAATATTTCATAATTAATAAAAAACAGAGAAAAAAGAAGAAAACAGAGGTAATAGAATTATTGAGGATCATACTACCCGAAAATTCGTAGCTGTCTAATCAGCATTGGGAAATATCTACGTTAAAAAACCACGACGCTCACTGAAGTGAAAAAACGAACCTTTTAAGTGAGAATAGAAGATTTATCTCTCCTATCCGGAGACAACTTCTTAGGTGTCAACAGAGCACTTAATAAGTGGGTTTAGGAGTGTAGGAAGAGGAGGGGGAAATGGAAAGTTCTGATTGGTTGAATGTTTCGGAGTGGATAAGTGTGAAAGAAGCACTATGGAAGAAGATTTAGAGATATTTAGCTCCTAACAACCATAAAATAAATATTTTTAAGAAATTCTATTTTATACGTGGGTAAACTTTTGAGATTAGTGCAAATTTCCGTAAATTGGCCAAGAGCAAATTCATATATTGTGCGGTTATATTCGCGAGAGGAAAATCCACGATCTTGGAGGAGAGAAAAAGTGTTCATGAGAATCCCTTTGATTATGAAAACCAGACTATAAAGAAAACATTTCGTGAGAATTTAAAGGGAAGAAAGTTTGATAAGGAAATAAAAGCGAAAGACATGATCAGCGTATTCCAATTGTTACCTGCTCGAATTTTTGACAGCAGACAGCCGTGCTTCACTTTCCCGTTTGGAAGGAGCCGACGCTTAGTACACTAAGTACCCTGGCTTATGAGGGATATGCAAAAATCCAAAGGTAATATTGAGCTGGGACATCTAATCGTTTAATGGTTAGAAAATATTGGAACGGGTGTTTGAGGAAAGATATAGAAAGCTTCGAAGAAGTCAACGTCATGCATCATTAATGGGCTGAGTTGTCAGTAGTGAGTTTAGATATTGATTAAACTTATTAAAAAAGTTAACAGTTGCCTTTTAATCTCTTTAAGGTCCCGATAAATGAATTCACTCCAGATAAACCAAGGAGAGATTTAAAATTTTTAAGCTAGATGTTACTAGCAATGAACAGTTTTTTCAGATGCATCATAACCGTGATTTTTCAAATTTGCGAAGGTCATGACAGGTCAGATGATGGATTAATACAGCAAAACTTTGCGTCTGATTGCCAGTGCTTTTCCTAACAATGAGCTTGTAATTTTGAAAATGAGTAGTTCGCAATTTTCTGTATGTGTACTCGATATGGTGGGAATAGGTTACTTTGTCGTCCAAAATTAAGCCCACAAATTGAAAAAGGAAACCATTTATCTGGAGGATTAGACATCCTCGTAAACATAAGGCAGGCACTTTTAGATGCATTTGCTTTTGTTTCCTAGTTCATGAGTCAGAGTTCAAGCTGAGAAATATAATGCTGTAGATAAGAGATCACAAAAGAATCTCTTATTTTGTTCCAGTACAGCAGTGTAATCGACAAACAAGGCCAATTTAGTATTGAGATTTTGTGGTATCTCATTTACGTAGAGGTTGAACAAAGCGGGGCTTAATAAACTACCCTTGCAAATTCCACTCCATTGGTGAACGGATTAAATGTTTTTCACCCGAGAGCTGCATTTCGATAGGTAGGAATAAATAATTTTAATTCATTGGGCCGAAAATCTAAATGTCATGACCCTGAATATTAAGCCATAGTACCGAATTCGTCAAAAGCTTTGGATACATTTTTAGAAAGTATACCCGTGGCATAGTATTGTTCAAAGCCAGTATGGATCAACTCCATGATTGAGGAACACTACGAAACAAATGACACTGCTACAGAAAAATAGTTATATTTGCTGTACAGTGTGGATTCGGGCGATGAAGAATAATACATTTTTAAGTTTTGCTCAAGTTAGAAATCTATGAGATGGGATGACAATTTTAGGATCCGATTCGGAAAACAGAATTGGAATAACCACAGCGGTTTTCCAAGTATTAGAAAAAGCATTAAGTTAAGCATTTCTTAACATACATTTGACCACAAATGTTAAGTAAACAGTGAAATTAGGAAAGAGATTTTTAATCATGCGATGTAGTAGAAAGAAGTGGGGGAGAGCATATACCTGATCAGGTCATTTTCCTATCGAGTGACCAACTCTCGAAGCATCTGCATTTTCTCTCAGGAACGTCTCTACCAACCTTATCATGGCCGGTTCGGAAAGAAATCTTCAACCTCTATATCAGTGAGCGCTGAAAATTCTGTGTTTTCTAAGTCGTGATTTGGGGAGAATCAATTGACTAAGCTGTTACTTCAGCCTTATCTGTGGGATTAATCTCAATACTGTCGTGGCTTTCCTCAAGGACAGAATGAACTGAGGAGGTCTTCTAAGCAATTTGGCTTTATGCCTGAGTATGCATTGCTTTCTGCGTATTTTACTCAATCCCATTGAGTCTGAGAGTTTTTTTTTATATCCCTAGAGATTTCATAAAGAAGAATATAAAATGATGATGGAGAGAACCCTTCTTCATCTCCCAACTCTCCAAAAAACTCCATAATCATCACTTTTCCCGCCATCTTCATCTTCTCTGGAGCAGAATCATCGAAAGCAACCCTTTATTCTGATAGTCATTTTGTTTCTGGTGTGTAATGATGAATACTGGTCTTATGCACGGTTTTAACTCGATGCAATGATAACTCGATTAGGCAGCAATAAGATCCTGTGAATCAATGTCATAAGTGCTTTGATACTATCTAACAGATAGTAGTAGAAAAGAGCAATACCAAGTTGCCTTAGCAGCAGCATCTTTAGTAGAAAACAGATACTTTTGAACTGTTCTTGAAAATTTAAAATAATAAATAATGTATGTGAAAAAGACTAAAAAAGGAAAAGGAAGAAATTTCGGTTTAGAATATTGATTAAGTTTGCTAATTAATTCATTAACACTATAGTGGCCGCGAACCAGCGGTTTTCGTCATGTCATGGGTTCGATTCTTGTTACCACTAAAGACACGCCGTGTAGCCAGGGCTGATGTACGTTAAATATGTCGATGCTCAAAGTCCTACCGATGGTGTGGTGTGGAAGTTAGGAGAGGGGGTACCAGCTCAGGTATCATCCTCGTCACTTGACCGAGGCTCGAAATTGCGTGGTCTATCGCCAACGCCCCTCGCATTATTTCTAGCCCGATGATAATGAAACTTTACCAAAAACCCATGAACACTATAATTTAGTTCTTATATCTCCAATATTCAATGCCTGCCTGTAGAGGGCATCTTGCAAGGGGCAAGTGTAAGAAGTCACTCGCACATTTCCCTCAGTATCAGAGCGTAAACGAGAGAGTTGAAATTCGAGAGTAAGGATCGTAAAGTAACGCGGTAAGTATATATATATGTTGTTATACAACTATGTCTGTTGTTTGTCTGAGGATTTAAGACAACAGTAATGCTACAATCAAAAAAAAAAAAAAAAAAAAAAAAAAAAAAAAACGAAAAGCTAACGTATATGCACTTTCTAAAGTTCTTTTTGAGTCATTAACGTTGATACCAATTTTGTGTGGGGCCGCAGTAGCCTAGTGGCCATGGTCGCGGACTAGCGGCTGGTGATTTTCGTCGAGTCGCAGTTTCGAGCCTTCATGCAACTAAAGACCAGCCGTGTAGACAGGGCTGATGCACGCTAAATCGGTCGAGGCACAAAATCTTCCTATTGGAATGGTGAGGAAGTTTGGAGAGGGATTACCAGCTCAGGTGTCGTCCTCGTCACTTGACCAAGATTTAAAATTACGAGGTCCTTCTATGTATTGCTGAATAAAATTTCTAGAGAGAGAGAGATTCAAAGCCTTGAAATTTCTTTAAATAAATGTATTACAGTATTGTACAAAAAATAATTTTTTCCATGTCATTATAAATTATGTAAATATATTTGACTATTTTTCTTTTCTTTTTTTTAAAGATTTTGTAAATGGTGGTAAGTGTCTCTAAACAGCTATTCCTATTTTGAATAATGCTTCATCACTTCTTACGATCGTCACGTATAAAGACAATTTTTCCATGAAGAAATATTTCTGATTTTTAACAATGATTCAAAACAATTAGGGCGAAAAATATTTTGCGTAATAAAATGCACAAAAAGAAAAGCAATTTCTTGACCAAGATTTTTTTTTTGAAATATTGACGATTCTATTTAATTCCTCTAATTTGCATTTTCCCGCCATTTTAATAAATTATACGTTTACTAATGTTGTTTAATGGTCTTCTTTTTTTTGCAATTGTTTTTGAAACTAAAAGGATTGATAATAAACATTCTCTAATGATCATGTGATTAGTTTGAAATAAGTATATTGCACTAATAACGATGAAAGACGAAAAAATTAATTATGCAAATATAAAAAAATGTCTTTAAATCGTATTTGTTTGTTTAGACTAAAAAAAACTTTCTTTATTGAGAATAGATTGATTTGTAGATATTTTTTTTTCTCTTGAAGACAGTAATAATTTCATTTAGCTCAAGATACACTCAACTGAATGTTTATCGTTCGCGTTAATTTTAGTTTTTGTTTTCCATCGCATAGTTATATGTGCTTTCATTCTTTTTGATTTGTCTTAAGAGCTCAGAAGCTTTAACGTTTTGGTTTTGAAGATGGAGGTGGAATAAACAAAAGTGATATGAGTAGAAATAGACAACTTACAAACTAAAGCGAAAATAGTCAATTTACTTTAGAGAATTCAAAGCTAAAATCGTTCAATACAGAACGTTATTTTTTATGGGTAATGATAATATCAAATAAAGTCATCGCGCAAAGCTATTTTATAGAATTCAACATCATTTTTTACATTGAAAATAAATATTCCAGAACTCTTTTTTAAATATAAAATCTCACAGGAAGAATAATCTCTATTTCTTTTGGTTGTTAATCGCTTTAAATAACTTAAAATAATTTAAGAAACTTCAGCTTTTGATCTTTTGATCAAAATCAAATTTTTTATTTAAACATAAATATGAGTCAAAGTGAAAAATTATGCTGCATTTCGGTTGCTATGGTTACTTTCTATGTAACTGAATAAATTCGTCATTATTTATGTTTATTCTTTATATTTTAGCAAAAAGAGTTGGTGGAAGTAAGTTAAACATTTGAATGAATATAATTTCGGTTTTAATTTTTAATAAAAAATATTTTTTTGAACTTTCAAAAGAAGCGATTGGTGGGTTCGAATCCTGATATCATTAAATGCCTGTTTCATAGAGAGTTTAATCCAAAAAAATCCTGTCGAAGTCTGAAGTCCTCTCGTTGTTGGGGTGTGGAAGTTTGGAGAGGTGGGTGCAAGCTAAGGTGTTGTCCTTGTCACACGACCGAGGTTCAAAATGACGAGGTCTGCCACCAATAATCCTCGAATCGCTTCTAAGTGAGCTATTTAATAAACAATCAATCGACCCCCAACGGTGTAGTTCACAGGTGGACTTTGAAGAGATCTAAGGGAGAGTTTTTGATATAAGGATGCATTGACGTGATCATTCCCCCCCCCCAGTAAAAATGCTTTCGTTCTATTGATGGCAAGTTCCGGACACAAAGATGGCCACGGCTACAAAAACAGTACAATTTATTTTGAATGAAATAATTCTCACGTTAAGAAAATCATTTTAAAGGGGCTGTGGAAGCTTAATACACATTCAAACTGCGAAAATTACTATCCAAACAAAAACAATTTTGTCTTCCATCGGCCAGAACCTACGTCGCCTGCTCAATTCTTTCTTTCTCCCCGTGCGATCTTTTTCAGCTCGTTTCTTTTTCAAACGATTTCAGCACTTCTGTTGTAGTTTTATTAGACGGTCGCCATGGCAGCAAAAGGGTTAGTGAGCTTTAGATTTTTCCCCCTCAAATCTTTACTCCCTCCCAATCAAGTCTGCACAGATTATGACGAGAATAAGGCTTCCCTCCAACACGTCACCATGAATTTCCGACAGTCATCCTAATCCTATGGTTATCGAAACTTTTCTTCTCAAATCTGGATTATTGCTTCTAATTGCGAGGAATTGAATGCATTCAAAAGTTGAAAAAAAAATGAAGGTTTCTGCTTGATTTGTTTTTCTAACTTCTGGAAATATTTTTAAATATTTATTAAAGATTTGAAAACTCACAACTATATTATTGATTTCAAGAACGAGAGTAAGGGTATTTTTCTTTCTGAAAAAATAATAGTGAGTTGTTATTTCTTATCGAGAAGAGGGCTATAGGCCAAATAAGGCTGGGACTAATGATAAAAGTATATCATTAGGTATCAAAAGTATATCATAAGGTTAATTTGAGTTCGAAGATTATTCGGAAGGTAAATTCAGTTATTACGTAAAAGAAAAACATGGACAAAAAAGACAAGTATGGACAACGATACATATTTAAAAACAATCTTGAAACATCATATTACTTTACGACATAGCCATGTAGCATATTAGGATGATTGCTTTGTATCACTTGAACTTAGATGCAGCACGAGAGTTATTATTGACGAATATCGTAATTTTGAGCCTCGGTCAAATGACGAGGATTACACCTGAGCAGGCATCCCTCTCCAAACTTCCACATCCCGCCAATATAAAAACATAGCACCTCGATCGATTAAACGTATATCATTCCCACTATACTGTAGGTCTTTTGCGGGCTCAAGTGCCCGCAATCACATCCACGTCAGCATCACTGAATGCGAACCATGAACTTTCTCTTCTTCATTTCTTCATTACCATTAAAATGCTAGCCACTTAAGTACCAAGGGCAAGAACAGATGAAAGTCATTTGGCCCTATGTCAAAGCACGACGGCGGATGATTTCCAACCCAAAGATTTGTCGCTTTTTCCTTCTTTCAGTTTGAATGAAACAGACGCGAACCAATCTTCAATCACTCCCTCTCTCATGACTTAGTCGTCGAACAGCTCATAGATTTTTCTTTTGGATAATCGCGCATCCCTTGCATTTAAAAAGAAAATAACAGTGCGAATTTCATAGTCAGTGGGATTTACTGTAGTCTAAAACACATTAAGTGCAAGATTTAAATGTGCCAGTCTTTCACCATACGAACAGGATGCGTTCTTTAATCATTGGAGACGTGATAGGCTGATGAGTGTCATCTGTCGAGAAATTATTTCATTCCGGAAATTCAAATAATCCTAGAAATTTTCTTTAAAAATAATTAAATTATTATTAAAGAAGTAAAAATGCAGATGTCTCCTATAATGTTTTATTACGGTATTCACATGCACCATCCATATCCCTCGTGTTGCTTCTAAGTGTGACATTAAAAAAACAATCAATCAACCCGTACCCCATTTTGAATTCGTGAACGTAATGTCACTATAAAGAGATATTTTTCTTTCCTCTTCAAATCCATATAATATTCATTTGAATGTGCAATCCGGAAAAGCAACAAATAAGGAAACTCTCTGTGAAATTACATTTTTCTACCCATTTTTGATAACATTTTATAGCTATTTTAATATTATTCATTTATGTGTTTTCGGATCTTTCTCCTTACACTTCGCTTTTTCTGACAAGCTTTTGTACATTTAAATGAATACTATGCAGATTTGAGGAGGAAAGATGAGTGTCATATGTTCCGAATCCCATAGGATTGATATTGCGTTCTTCGAATTTAAGGTTTCTGGAAGTTAAGCTTCAGTTATAGGTTTGTTTAATAAAAAGTGTTTTAAAATTTCGTTTTTAAATGCAGTCTGTATCACTCGTACTTGCAATTTATATAAATTAAGTAACTCTTTTTTCATTCCTATTTAGATATTGGGCCCCTAGGAGGTGAGATTACTTTTCTTTTTAAATCTTAAAGCAGAAAAAAAGTTTATACATTTTCTACCTTTACAACTGCGGTTATTTGTGTATTCTAAAAAGTAATTTTTAAAATCATTACATTATGGCAATGGAACGACGGTCTGTCATTTAAGTTGTTACATTTAAAAATGTTTTCATTAGTATTTAAGTAACAAGAGTTAACGTTTACCAACAATATTTTAAACATGTATCTTTTTGAGAAATTACGTGAGGACTTATAATCAGAACAAAGCAAAAATTCCTTTTTAGTGCGTTTTTTTTTTTAAAAAAAACCTTTTATTTCCAAAAAATGGAAATTATTAAATAATTATCATTTAGTAAATTTTAATTTCCTCCTCATTTCTTCAAATTATAAAGAGAATAATCTTTCAATCTGCAACGGTTCCTCATGCACTTTTCCTTTAAGTAGCCTTTGGGCTACCTGAATATGTTATTTGAATTTAGAACCTCGCCTTCTGAAGGAACTGTTACTACTGTAATTAAGCATTATAACTGCATGCCGGAAGTAAGGGCTTCTATCTCTCTTTATGAAATTTTACAAGAGAACTGCCTAAAAGCTTTTTTTTTGTGTGTATGTATGCTTCTTTATTTACCTTTTGCTTATGAATGAATATGATGAGATTTACAATTGAAATTTTGCAAATTGTAAAATAACAGCCAAATAATAATTCGAGTAATGTCTTATTACATTTTTTCAAATTTTTGTTTCAAAAATTTAAGATTCCCATCTGTTGGTCATTTTGATTTCCTAAACAAAATGCTAAAATCCAATGGAATTTCTTTGACCATCAAATCTAGATTATTATATCTATTTGAAGGCAAAAAAAGTACATTCTCAGGAGCAAAACAAATATTAAGGATTAAGCGGAATTCCATGTTCCCCCCAATTTTTAAAAATATTTTTATGTTTCTCTTGATGATTTGTTAATCAGTTTCCCCTGTCTTTAAAATATTTTTGGGAATCGAGGAGAAAATATAATTCCTCATAGATCTTCAATGTTTATTGCTCTTTCGGGAGCACTTTTTTGCCTTCAAGTAAATGTGATTATCTAGATTTGAGGAGGAAAGTAGAATTTCCATAGGATTAACATTTTGTTCACAAAATCAAAATTTATGCTACAGAAGATATTAGGATTTGTGTATTTGTGTGTTACATTTAAATTTGATGTCAAAAATATCAAACATTTCTTACTTTTTCCATGTGTTTGATTTCTTACAGGAGTTTTTAATGGACGTAAGTTATGCTTTATATTTAAAAATTATCTTCTAAATTTGTATTATGAATAAAGATTTGGGAAAAGGGCGTTGATTTTAACCCTTTTACTCTCTTTTTATACGGGAAATACTGACCAAAATACTTTTTAGTTGAAGATAGAATGCCTTATTCCTTATTTTCAATAATTCTTTATTTGAATGCTTTATTTTATTTTATGCACGAGTTATTTGTAACTTGAAGCGAGCATAATAACCAGGAATTCCCAAAGTTTATAAGATTATGATTACGATATATGTCGCCAATAGCCCTCATGTTGGTTTTAAGTGTGACGTTAGTAAGCGATCAATTATAAATCAACAATCAATTCCTCTATTTAACTAACTTGATCAATCAATATTTGGTGATTTTTGCCAAACCAGAAATTTGTCACCAGCCAACAATTGAATTAAAAATAATTAGTGTTACTATGGCAGATTACTTTAAATAAACAAACACTATATTGTTTTTTACATTTTATTTTTTGGATTAATTTTAGTATAATGTAGATTTTTTGCACTTACCATTTACTATGTAAAGGAATATTAAAAAAAGGTGCTGGTGACACAGGGAAATAACTGCTACTATTCTTCACAGTGTTGGTTTACACGTCCTTTTCCTCATGAGCCTTTAGGAGATCTCGCCTGGTTCCTTCTACCTCGAAAGTTGAAGAAGAGGACAAATTTTCTACATGAAATATCTTCCTGTCATAGATATCAATTAAATTTAAACTTAATTGGAAACTGTGCAATTAATGGGTTATTAAAACATTCTAAACTATCGTTGGAGGGAGAGTAATGCTTCGAGAAATGGCTGGGGAATTAGTGTGTCGTGGAAGATGTGGGAAGATGCCACACAAATCCCCTTGTTCCCTCTTAGTTAAACGTCAAATTTCTATTTGGCGTCTTGTAGTGAATGGAATGAATGAGGAATAGAGGTTAGAAATGAATGGTATTAAGTGAATCTTTGTTCTCTCAACCACATAAATATTAATTTATGTTTTCAATTAGGAATTTATTTGTTACATAGCAAGTTCTTGTAGATTAGGGTTCGAGTATGTGTAGTTATTGAGGTGAGGAGGTTAACGGAGGGGAAATCATGAAACAAAATATTTGACAAGACTCGTGATCGAGTTGAAAAACTCCGAGTTTATGCAGCATACCTTAGATTAATTATAGAAAAATTGACTTAATTTAAAATTAGAAATAAAATTTCAAGAATATTTTGAAATAAATTCGCAAAGGGTTACTACGATAAGTATGAAATACATTATATAAGGAAAAAGCAAAGAAAGGAAAATTTACGAGTTTTGAAGGATTACGATTTTTACTAAGAATTTACAAACATAGTCAAAGGTACTTCTCTTAAAAACAAGCTGGTGAAAATGTGGAGTCTAATTAATATAGATATTTTTAAGTGCCACTTTTAGGGTCTTTCTTTCGCTGACAAATTTATAACATAGAAAAAACACATGTCCAAGCACTTTCCTCACCATTAATGCTGCAATCACAGGAAGTCGTTGGATCCAGATTAAATCTGTTTAATAACTTTTAAAGTTTCCATAACGAGTGAGGAATTGGATCATTTTGTAATTAATAAAAATGATGGCTTGACAATCTCATTTTAATGGAAGGGGAAATATCTTGGTTAAGCTCGTTTTTTTTTTATTTGAACTAAGGTATTCTTTGTTCCACTACTCCATCATACTTCCTCTCATGGCTTTCTTATAAAAGGATGTAGAGATATTAAAAGTAAAGTCAATTTCTCGCTTGGTGGCAGTATTTGCAAGAAAATCGGCGCGCTCGCTTCAAAAAATACCCGTGTGTCCACGAATAAATGAAAAGGCAACCGAGATGTTTTAATCTTTTATGATTACGAGTAGTCTTTGGATCTCTAAAATTAAGTAATTGGAAGAAGAAAAACATTTTAGGGTCTCCAAGGATGAAAGTGAGTCGGTACAAATCAGATAGTCTGAGATGACACTGTTTTGCTTAGCAATCCATTTGATGGTGAAGTTTAAGCACACAAGTTCAGCTATAAACATCTTGCATTCATAACAAATTCTAGATTGAAAGTACACGGATTCAATACTATTTCTAAAGACTCTAAATGTGAAACTAACTTTGCCATGAATTTTGCTGCCATGAGTATAGCAAATAACAGGGAAATCGTCTGTGATATTGTTGTTAAATAGGTTAACATAGATAGTGTTTCTCTTTGAGGGATCAGAAAGAACAGCCGGAGGAGACAGATCCCAGTCATAATCAGAGATAGAAGAAGAAGAGAGATTTTTCCGAAAGACAATATTATGAAGAATGGCAATGTCTAATGGAGGTAGACCAGAAATTGCATAAACAGACTCGTAACTTATGGTACGATATCTGCATATGATCCGTAAAAGTATCTGATTTTGAATTCTTCGCATATATTTACACTTTTTTTTACAATTTATCTTCCTCTTAAGCACCATACCCTAATCTCAGGAGTAATTTATCATAAAAGGTTCAATTCCTTGCTTATAGATGAGTGAATGTACATTGAAATTGATACCGTACGTGTTGCGTGCAATGCGACTTAATCCACGCTTTAATTTGTGACATGTTTCTGATTCGTAAATTAAGAGTTGTTTCCATAAAAATTTATAGTCAAGAAGAACCCCAAGATATTCATTTGCCTTACCGTAGTTGAAAGAGTTCTGTCGAAAAATACCTGAAACACATCATAGCAAACATTTCGTTTTTCGATGATTATGTGACTCTGGTTTTATCAGAATAAAAGTCCAATTAAAAACCTTTTGGCCAATCAGAGGCGTGGTTCAAAGTCTCCTGTATGTGTAGAAAAGTCGCATTAAGATCCCTACCCTAGAAACAAAATAAAATGTCTTCCGCAAAGGCCAAGTTGGCGCAACAGGCAAGATTTTTGAGAGGAGATAGTGGAACGAATTTGGCCGCGCTTTTTCAAGACCATGCGACACAATATTTTATGTTGATAAGATAGCTGAAATAATTATTATATCAACTATTGGTATCTGGAATCCCCGATTGGTCTGAAAATAACACTTGCGTTGATGAGACATCCAGTGAAGGAGGAATATGTTGAGTTCTCAGGAGAACCTTAAAGTCAATTCAAAGTTCATTTGACATAACTTGACCTCGAAGTTCATGTGATATAAAAATGTCGCCTGACTTTCAAAGTTGATAGTTGAGTGTGGTCGGAATGCGAGGGACACTACAAAGCAAACTGGTGACATAGTTGTGATCACCGTTGTGTAATTTTTACTGAAAAGGGATTATCTTTCACTGTCGATGAGATTTTACACAATATTTTGAGGAAAATAAGCAGTAAAGGGCCCATTTTCATCCCGAAATCTAGCTTGAACACCTTTTGTGTCCCTTGGAATTCTTTTCTTCCGATAGTGAAGGGAGTAAACATTTTTTCGATGAAATGGCTCTTGAGCTAATTTACTACGAAACAAATCGCTATAACGCTCAATACTTGGCCATTGTATATCAGTCTAGCTCTATCTTGTTTAAAAGGTACTTACTTGTATCTGAAATTTATTAAATATATATTCCATCTTGACACTGGTCACAGAAAGTGATGTCCGTAAATGTCCTTTAGCTGCTGCTTGAACCAACTGCATATGAACCTCCTCATCCATTTAAAACCATTTTCCAGAGGGCTTTTCTGTGCTTGTTGAGGTCTATGGGGATACTTCTGGACTAAGGGGAGGTGAGGGACACAGGACATTCAACTTGAAATTCTGCAAAGGTTTCTTAACTGGGTTGACAGTGTGTAATATATCGTTACCAGACAATCGTTACAGGGTAATACCACGAGAAACTTTACCGAGATATTTAGATTTTATGGCTTTTTCGAGCTTCGTCAACAATTGACAATATTTTTGAATATTGACAGTAGGTCCGTGCTGCGAGGATCAACAAGGAGCGGTCCATTGCGATCGAAGCAGAATTATATGAATAGTCACAATCGCTTCTCGGTTGTGATCATTTTTCCTTCCTTGCTGGAATCGTATCGTTATTTAGCAAGTGAATGTTTGCGAATTGTTTTCGTCATATCATTGACTACATTTCAGGCTCACCCCCTTTTTTCTAAATACCATAATTTTAGTACGATATCCTCTGCCTCGTTATTTATTGCGTGTTTCGTTATTTAATATAAAAATCTTTAAAAATATGGAGGGATTTTTTTTGGAAGCAGTTAAGAATTAATCTGGATTTAAGTAATTACATTTAGAAAAATAGATTTAAGGTACAAGTTTTTAAACTCAAAAGCTTATTAATGGAAAGAATGAAACTTGTATTTAAGGTAACGTTGCATTTTTTTTATTAGAATTCATTTAAAAAAATTATTTTGCAATGCTTAAGCATATAAATTTTATTTACTATGAGGGAAAAATGCTAATTATTAGGATACATTTTCCTTTTTTATTAATTTGTTTTCTTTTTATTTTACAGTTGGCAATGTTGTGAATTGTAAGACATTTATATTTTTTCCAATTGTTATTTTATATTAGTAAAATCGTATGTTCTTTTCAAATATATGCATCAAATGTTTGAAATAAACCATAAAATAAATAAAAAAAGTTACGTAAAAAACAAACTTAAACACAAGAAAATCTTGCTTATTCGACTTTATAGCCGGTGGAACGTCGGCTAAGCGAAAATGTCGAATTATTAGAAAGTGTTCAGAAATTGTTTATTAATAATTATTAATAATGTTACACATTAATTAATAATTTTACACATTACTTGCCTAATAATCACATTTTACTATAAAATAACAGAAAAAAGGAAATGAAAAAGTGAATTTATACTTACATAAATGTACGATGTCAATTACTCTTAAAAAGTTTAGTCTGTGATGATTTTAAAAACTCTTAGATGATGGTGTGTTTCATGACGAGCGTCGTTTCTTTCTTCCAAGTCTTGTCTCTTATCGGCATCATTCTATCCTTTCCTGTAGCTTCTTCATGTAGCTTAGTGCATTGACTTGTACCTTCTAGAGCCTTAACTCCTTCGTTATTGGACATTCTGAAACGCACACAATTATAAACTGCACTATACTGCAATCGGGGTAATTAATAAGCTGTGATAAAGTCAGGAGCAACAAAAAATATATATAACGCTGTCACTGGTAACTTGCCATGTTAAAGATTGAAGCATTTTTTCAGTTTATTTATCTGAGGTAGAATTTTGGATAACATGGAATGTTGAAGAAAAAGAAAAGAAAAGATATGCCTTAACGAATTATTTGTTGAATACATGAACTACTTAATACAGTAAATATCATAATGTCGTTAATAATTTAATTTATTTCAAAATATGCACTATGTCAACTCTTTCGCGATGGCAAGAGCAAACTACTAATTCGCTACAAGTTTTCGCTACTAAGCCAAAATCTACGAAATTACGGGCAAACGAATAGATTATTTAATAATAATCTGCACATGAATGGTATATACGTCATATATATATATATATTTAATTATATACTTAATATTTTAAATTTATATGCGTTTATTTTGGAGATTTTAGAGTTATCTGACTCTTTCAGAGATCCGGCTGTAGTACACACACGTATATATTTATGTGGTGTGTATATACATACATACATATATATATATATATATATATATGTATGAGTATGTGATGAAAAATAAACTGAAATAGATATTAATATATTATGAAATACATAGAAATTTTAATTAATTTAAAAACTACCAAAATAATTTTTTAAAAATACAAAAAATAAAAATTATTTATAAGTTAATCTTAAAAAATAAAGAAAACAAATGCAAAAACTTAATAACAAGATGGAAATGCAACTGTGTAATATTACATCTATATTAAGATAGTAAAATTTGCTTAAACATGTTTTAATGATCAATTTTCGGAAATAGCGATAACTTTATTAAATAAAAGCACACTCCTAATAAAGTAAAATGAGGAAATAAAGTCAACAAAACAAAAAGAGGAAACAAAAGAAAAAATATCAGAAAACCTCTCATTTAAATCAAAACTGGATCTCAAACTACACTACAAAAATAACAAATAACAAGAATTATTACACAGAAATGATTAAAGTTAAGAAATAAAACTAGAATATAACTTACATATCCGTGAGCATCTTTAACCACGTCATTTCAATTCTAGACTTACAACTGCTACAAAAAATTCAGACCATTAAAAATAACAGTAGTATTAGCTTCAATCAACCAGAATTAGAAATAAAAAAATACATTTAAAAATTTGATAAGTAAGAAAAATATTTTTTTAACTAAGACTATAAAACTATTGAAAATAAATAAAAATAAATAAAATCAAATAAAAATTAATTCAGAAAACAAAAAGGAAGGAGGTATTCTATTTAATAATTTAAAAAATAACTGATTTTATAGCTTTTATATTTAAATATTTTTAAAAAAATAATATAATATGCCCTAAGTCAAGTATAAAATAATTTATTTAAATTATTTTGAAAATTTAAAGGTATATTAACTAATTAAATATTCCTAAGAATAAAATTATTATACTCTTACACATAAATTTGTGCTTAAACTCTTATCAAAGAAAGGAACTGTATTAAAGGGGGGGAAAGTAATTGTGTCTCTTTTAAGAAATATTACTAATAATGCTAAAATCTGCAAAAAATTTGTATATATATATATATATATATATAAACAAAGTGAATTTATTATTGTCTATAAGTTTTATTTATAAAAATATAAATGTAAATATTGGAAAGAATAGTGCTAGCTGGTACATCTTGTAACACTCCATTCATTTTTTTACTCTTTTTTTATCATTATAAAAATATAATTTTTTTGTTAAAATAAAATTAAAAATTAAAAAGTTCTCTGCAAAGTTTTGCAAAGAACAGAGTTACACAAGGTGCCCTTTTTTATAACTATTATTAAATTACTGAATTAAATATATATAAAAGAATTAAAATCAAAGATGAAATTTCGAGAAATGTATATTTTTTATACAATTGCAAACTTTTCCGATATTGAAATAAAGCTAATGACAAATTAAATATATTTAAGCTAAATGTAATTAAAAATAAAGCAAACGATAAAAAATTGAAAAGTGATCTGGTACACCAAAAATGATTAAACTTAAACAATAGCCCTTTCAGTGGCTAATAAAAAAAATTCAAATTTGTCATAAGGTATATATGGAGCTATCAATTATTATTTTTTTAAAATTATCCAGATGAACATTAAAATTAAATTCTCCTTATTTATTGAACTAAACAAATCTCAAAGTCATCATTATAAATTGAGTATGAATCTCTTAATCATTAACATAATTAATAATTTATTTTTTACAATAACATGCGTATCAAAATTATCTATAGTGTTTTTTATAAAATACTTTGCAAGATATTACCAGCTTTAGTAATATAAATTTTTTAATCCATTAGTCACAGTTTATATATATATATATATATATATATATATATATATATATATATATATATATACAGGTGATTATCAAAATAATGGAAACACTTTAGATTTATAAGCAATCCTTTATTAGTATGAATAGGATCGCTTTTGGCATGTAAAACTGCTTAGATTCGCCTAGGAATCGATTCATACAAATGTGTTTGAAGGAATATTATGCCATTCTTTATGGAGTTTTGAGAAAGTTCTGGGAAAGATGTCAGTGGAGGATATCGATTCCGTATATAACGCTTTAAACTAGACCATAACGGTTCAATTATATTAAGGTCGGGTGACTGTGCGGGCCAAGGTAGGTGTTTAAATTCATTCTCGCGTTCATCAAACCATGATGGGACAAATCCCGCTACATGGATAGGTGCATTATCATCCTGGTAGATCCCCTCTCCTTCAAGAACCAAAGTTTACCTCATAGGATGGACCTGATCAGCTAATATTTCTCCATACTTCTCCCCAGTGATCCTTTCTTTCAGTGTTACGAGTGGTATAGCAGAAGACTATGACACGGCTGGCCATATTACGACAGATCCACCTCCATAATTAACAGTTGGAAGGTGACATCATACGCTTGTGAAGGTGTCCTAACGTGTATCCGTCTTATTGTTGGGTGAAAGACGATTCATCAGACCTTATTATTTTCTTCCACTTATCCATCGGCCAGGTTTTGTCAGTGCGACACTACTGTAGACGACCTTTTTCATTAACATCTGTGACAAGTAGCTTGGAAATTGCCGCTTTGCCGTAAATGTTCTGTTTATGAAGGTGCCTTCTAACTATAATCATTGACACAGGAGAATCCAGATGCTGATTGAGCTCTGCGGTCACTTTTGCTGCAGTTATTCGCTTTTTAGACATTACAATCCGCTTCAATATACGTCGGTCTCTTTTACTGAATATTTCTTTCCGCTCACTATTTTGCTTTTCCGAGCTTGTCTTGCCGCGCTGTGTGTGTATGCTGTCATGACTTAGACGGGCTCCTACAATTTGGCCTCTTTGAAAAATCTAAGAGATCCGACATTTTACGCTTTTGAAAAAAATCCAATACTTACAGAACTTCAATAAAGCTATCACATATTAGTAGAATTTCTATTTATAATTTTTTTAAATAATATATGACATTTCTATTTATAAAAAAAACTGTAGCTATTATTATTAAATTAAATGCTTACGAAGCGCATTCAAAAATATCTCTTTTATACATGGTTTTTCCATTATTTTGATTTTGATAGCCACCGGTATATATATATATAAATGACATATGTTTATATATTTTTTCACATACATTCCATTCTTAAGTTTTGTTTAATTAAATTAAGTTCTTTTTATTTCGTAGAGATTTATATGTGACTAAAAACACGTTGTTCACCTCATCAGCTCCCAAACAGACGCGTATCAAAACTTCCCTTTCCTCACACCAGATAATTTGCTCCTCAAGTTAAGTCAAAACAGAAACATTTCACTTACACAAGATCTAATCCTCAATTAGAAACTGGGCTGCAAACCCGAACATCCAACACTATGACAAAACTAAAACTCTCTCCACCAACTATCTGCAAATATTATGTGCTCATTTAAAGAGCCAACCATGAAGCCTGCGAATATGGAACATGCTTTTTATACTATGTTTATATAATAAAATTCCTCTTTCTCGTGAGTCAACTTTGTTTCACTTTGAGTAAAAGGTCCAATTTACATCATCATTGTGAATCATCTTTGCCTCATTTTTTGAGTTGAACTCAAATCCTATGGATGTATAATGCGATCTCGTACCTAAAAATTTAATTTTCAGTTTTCTTGATAAGTGTTTCTGACGGTCGTGGGTGAAACAAGAAAAGCATTCTGGTACACCAGCATGCCAGCCGCCCCGAAAGAGTTAACGATCAGTTAAATTAGGAAATTTGGTAGAAACTGTCAAACAACACACACTCACACACAATCACACACAAGTTGCAATTAAAGTTAAAAGGAAAAACTGTAAATGCTTAATAGAAGGCAGAGTCAAAATATTCTGCTGTTCAAAAATAATTTACACTTAACTTTAATTTATAAGAAACAGGAAAAGGTCGTAAGGTCCGTAGAAGTAGTTTTGAGAGAAAAATTTGGTAAAAGCTTTGGAAATAAATGAAGACTATGAAATACTTAATATTACCCAAATAATGTATAATAGTAAGATGTGAAATCTAATTTTAAAAAATGTCTTATTAAGAGATATTGAATGGTATCACAGAGAGATTGTGATGATATCATTAAGATAGTGAATCTCACACAATCTTTAAAAAAATTCTATTTAAATATTTAATATAAATCATGAACTCGCGATCATATCATATCATATTAAATATTTAATTTGGATTTATATAAAAAATTATAGTTAATTTTTTTTACCTAATTTTTAGAAAAACAAAGTAACTAGGAACTTTTTCTTATAGATGCAGTAAATGGAAGTAAGTAATTTTATAAGATCCTCTGATTTTCGCATTTACTGAAATACGTTCTTGTGGTATGAACATACTAAATGAAAGTGGAACTGCTTTTGGTTTGGCGAAAGATTTAATGGTAGCAAAGCGTCAAATATCCAGAATAAATATTGATACACATGAGGAACATATTGGCTATATATAACTGCTTTGCTGATTGATACAGGCGTCCGAGGTGTCCACGAGAGGATGAATATTTTAGGCGAAGAACATCCGAGATGAAATATTGTTTAACGACACATGTTTCTCTTTCTCACATGTTTTAATTCACCGATTCTGCATCATCAGATTATCCTCTGCAGTCAGTGGCTGATCCGGGAAAATTTCAGACATGAGTTACACTTCCCACCTCATCGTAATTTCATGTACAGAAAAATTAACATATCCGAACAAGGAATCCTATTCAATTTTCTTAAAAAAAGTATTTATGTTGTTTTACCGCAAAGTTGTTTGCAGTATAAAAGCACAGAACCAAACTATTTGTCATTTTGTAAGTTTTTAGTTCTGAATGTTAAATTTATTGCTGAGTTAAAATTTAGTTTAATTTTATATCAAGGATTAAATTGAGCATGTGAATACTAAAGTAACACGCCTGAAAAATATGATTATTTAAGACCTTTTAATATATATTTTTCTTGTGCCCTGAATATCTACGTCTTTTTTATGTTTACTTATGATAAGTTCAAAAAAAAAATAATTTAAAAACGGGATTTAATGCACCCCCCCGTCGATTGTTTCTGCATCCGCCACTGATTGTCTCATGGGTGACGAGAAAGTGTAATTAAGCTGCTCAAGGCCTACTAGACGTTGTGGTTCGTCCTTTATGAAATTCACTGAACCATCAGAACTTTGAAATGGTCAAGAGACTTTTCATCCTATACACATTTTGCGAAAGAAGGTAAATCTCAAATGGACTTTCATTTTCTGTGATTTAAAATTGCTCGTTCACCGTGTTTAAAGGCATTCATGATGCGACCGGTAGCTTCCTAGCACTTAGAGATAATTCACGAGTTTCAATGATTGCGATTACTCTCCTACCACTCAAAGCCTACTCTAGGCGCATGCTCTTGAGCTAGAGGCAACGTTTCACCTCTTAATCAACGGCGCACGCGCAACTGACGGCAGCTTCGTTTGGTCAACCCTTATTAAATTACTTACTAATATTTTTGAAAAGCATTATAAGCATATGTATTCTAAAATATATACCAAAATGCTCTCTCGAGGAGAATAATTTTTTAATATTTCATAGCAATTAAAAAATAATTAACCAAATGAATTTTTAAATAATATATTTTCTGCACCTTTTTTCTTTTATTGATGATTTAAGAGAAAAATTTATTGGTTCTATTTGTAAAATGTTTGAATTTACTATGATTTTATTTTTTGTTTGTTTCCTAATTTTATTAACACATGGATCAATAAGTTCCGAGAAGGCGCTCGTAGTAAACCAGTAACCAGGTCTTTCTAGAGTACTAACCTTTGCTTGAAACGTGTCAAAATTTTAAGTCGATCGGACCAGAAACAGCTGAGTTATCGAGGTTGGAGTAAAGTCGTTTTGTAGTTTGTTTAAAAAATGGAAAAAACCGAGTTTCGTGTTCTGATAAAACATTGTTTTTTAATGGGTAAAAACACCGTGCAAGCGAAACAATGGATTGAAAAATGTTACCCGGACTCTTGTCCATCAAAAGCAACGATTTGTCGGTGGTTTGCCGAGTTTAAACGTGGTCGTACCGACACAAATGACGCGGAACGCTCGGGTAGACCTGTGGAAGCCGTTACACCGGAAAATGTGAGTGAAGTGACAAAAATTATAATGAAAGATCGTAAAGTGAAGCTCCGTGAGATTGCCGAGATGACACAGATATCATATGGAAGTGTATTTACTATCCTTCATGAAAAATTGAGCATGAAAAAGGTTTTTTCCAAGTGGGTGCCGCGATTGCTTTCGATGGAACAAAAACAGCAACGAGTCGATGATTCAGAAAGCTGTTTATCGCTATTTACTCGCAACAAAAAAGATTTCTTGCGTCGTTACGTGACCATGGACGAAACATGGATACATCACTACACTCCAGAGTCGAAGCGGCAGTCATCTGAGTGGCGCACAGCTGGCGAAAGCCGTCCGAAAACGCAGCAGTCAGCTGGCAAAGTCATGGCGTCAGTTTTTTGGGATACGCATGGCGTGATTTTCATTGACTACCTCGAAAAAAGTAAATCGATCAACAGTGATTATTATATTGACTTGCTCGTGCGTTTGAAGGAGGAAATCGCAAAAAAAAAACGACCGCACAGTCTCGGGACTTATTGATCCATGTGTTAAGTTTTTTAAGCCTTATTGATTTATTCAAAATTAATTTTTTGCACTTTTTTCAGCTAATTCTCTCATAGACAGTAAGTAATATTTTACCTAACATTAAATGTAATTGAATTATGCAGTTTTACACTTAATTATTTTTATATTCCATATGATTTTTCCAAAATAGATTTATAGAATAAAAAATAAATTGATAGTATCAATACTGTTTAAAGTAATTTTTATTATTTTCGTTAGAATTATAAAATAGCAAAAATTGATTCACAAATTTTAAGAAAAATCCCGCAAGTTTAGCTTGTGAAAGAAATTATAATCATTAATATGGCTTCCGACAGAGACTTCTGTCGGTGCTTTTTTTTTCAAGGAATTAACTTACAAAAATATCCTAATAACTAAATACAGCCTCAAGAATAGATAAATAAGTTTTCTTCGCAAAAAGGAGCGATAATCGTCCCTATTAGATACTGTATACTATGAAGAATTTTGATCTCTTTAATTTTTATCTTTTTTCCCGATCGATGGAAGACCGCACCTCAATTCGTCTCTCCTCTAACCTCCGTTTGAAAGAAGTCATTTCAACTTGAGAAATGAGATTTTAATAGGACACCTAGTCCTCAGCTTTATGCTGAATCAGGAAATGTTCCTGACTCACTTCGCTCCCGAAAAGTTGGTAGGATACCTTCCGATCAACATAGGGTTCCTCGTTCTCAGCTCTGAGCTGGTCATGGAAATCTGTATGAAATATCTCATAGCAAAATCTACTGGTATCTATTGGATGGTGGAAACTCCTCCTTCTCGTTCTACTTTGATATTTTCATTGAAGCAAAATGAGAAAGAATATTTCTTTAACTTTATAATGTAGTTTTCTTACTTTCAAGTATTTCTCTGAATTATAAATATACATTTCATTGATCCTTTCCCCCTCAAAATTAATTCCTTTTTCTTAAATTAAAAATAAAATCGGGCAGTTGAAGAAATTTGTTTTGTCTCATTAGATGAGAGATTAAAACACGACAGAGCTATGAGCTCTAATAGTCCTTCGCACTACTTCTTGCAAAGTTAGAGAATTAAATTAACATGATTGGTACTTTCTTCGTTTCAAAAAACGATTTAACACTTTCCAACTTTTGCCCAAGGAACTATGTGAAATCATTGTGCATAATTTCTTCAAATATAATTTTTCATTTTAATTTAACAAGTTGTCTCATTTATTTTGAAACACTACACTGCTGGTAGAATTGCTTTGCTGGTATATTTAGACTTTACAGACACAGAATAGAAATTATACTAAATAATACGAGCGGTTTAATATTAATGTAAAAATACAGTTTGGCAATATTGGATAAGATTATCTTTATCAATAATCTCAACATTGATAATAACAATAAACCGTATAAATTTAGTTTTTTGTATAACTGTTTTCTTTAAACCTTAATTTATCAATTTGAAGTAGTTCATCAAATTTTTAGAAAAGGATTAAATTTATTTGAAATTAAATTCCGGTTACTAATTGCGCGACTCCTTTCATTTGATATTTAAATTATTTTAATTCCTATCCACTTATATATATATATATATATATATATATATATATATATATATATATAATTGTTTTATGTTTCATTTCAGATGCAAATGACTTCGGTAAGATATTTGTTTCATTAACTACTACAAAAACGTAAAGATGTCAAAGCTATTTTTTCCAAGTTTTCTTTAAATATATCCAATAAATTTTGTTAGCAAATAAATTTCAAGAAGTCCTCATTAAAAATAAAGATATCTTTTATTTTTTCTTACGATTTTTTATAGGAACTTGGAATGTACACTCATTGCAATAAAAATTTGCCCACCAAGAAAGAGTTGTCAGAATATAACGAAATGTTACATACTGAAGTGCAACTTTGATGTAAGTAAGCGATTACAAAATCGAAGCAAAATAAACATTTACTGTAGGAAAAATTATAAATGAATGGAGGTTTTAGTACTCTGTTGAACCATCTTTAGCATGAATGCTTGATGTGATACAGTCGAGCATTGAGGCATATAAGGCCCATATGATATCATGCGACATCTCGATCCACATCCGCGCTTTTAATTCGACCAAACTCGTAGGCTGTCCAACTTGAGGTCCTAAAGGGACCCAGATATGATCGATGGGCGACAAATCTAAGGATCTAGAAGGCCAGAGAAGGGTGGAAATGTAGCGGAGGTAATCCTGTGAAAGCCTTTCTGTGTGTAGATGAGTACTGTCCTGTTGAGAATTGGCTCCTGGGAACCCAGCATATGTGGCAACACATGTGGCTGAAGAATGTCATGAACGAATCTCTGGGCTATCATGGTGCCGTGGATCAATATTAAGGATGACCGTGTGTCGTATGCGCTGGCACCTCATACCATCACACCAGTTGTGGGAGCAGTGTGCCACTGTACAGCGAAGGCAGATTGAAACGTTCACCACGGAGCCTCCACACACGTACACTATTGTCATCACTGCCCAAATTGAATCTGGATTCGTCGCTAAAGACGACCCGATTCCATTCGGTTGTATTCCAATCATTTCAAGCGTGATACCACTCGAAACGAAGGCGACGGTGAGTGGGTGTCAATGGCAGTGCCTTTGTAAATGTAATGGGCGCCGTAGTAGCTAATGATCTTCAGCCATGTGCCCTGAAAGAGGACTGACACAGAGGCCACAATGAAGGTGCTGCTTGTGTATTGATGGTGGACCATGAGACAGTTAGCTTTATGCGTGCGTGTCGTATGATGTGACGGTCTTCTCGACAATTGGTCTGTCGGGGGCGTCCTGAGCCTGATCGCCGGATAACAAACCTCTCTCTTGCCCATTGTTCACAACACCTCCTCACAGTGCAGTCAGAACGGCCTAGGTGGCTAGCTACTCACCGAGCTGACCACCTGGACTCTGAAAGTTGCTCGTATTGTCTCCGAGGGTGGCATAGTGGCATTTCTAGTTAAAAAGCTTCCTTCTGCAATAGATTAAATAAACACTAACAAGATCTATTTACAGCAAACATAACGAGCTGGATATTTTAAGTTATCTTTCTTCTTCTCTTAATGTCTTTCAAAGCAATAATAACCGTGATATTATTGTTTTGAATGACATTCCGTTTTTTTTTTATCTCTGATATTATTGTTTTTGATATTGTATTCACAAAGTATTTTTGCAATGTTCAAATATCTTCAGGCGAATCAAACTATTTTTTTTTCACTTTTAATTCAGCTGCTTCTACAGTAAAAGGTAAGTTTGATTCAATTCGTGGGATTATTCTTATGTTTTGTTATGTGGGGAGGGATATTTTTAAATGTACGAAAATGAAGCATGGAAATGAATGTACTTAAATCGTAAAATAACTTATTGATTTTTTTTACGGGAGAAACAACCTTTAAAAATAATTTAATCAAAAATTTCTTCTTCCCCAAAATATCCTTTTTGTCATATTAAGGTTTTTATTTGTTCATGAAAAGTTTAATAATTAACGGATATGTATATATATAGCCCAAATGCATACTTTAATTTTAAGTTTCCTTTTGTTAGAAAAACGCGAGTTGCTGAACATTTTGATTGTTACTTCCTTTTCTGAAATCCCTATCATACGTGGCCCTTTGTATAGATTGTAAAATATATTCCCAAACTTGAAGATAAAATTTCTCTTAAAAGAAATTTAGATTCGATGTAAAATATATAATCAAGCACAAATGAAATTATGTTTATCAGTTAACCATAATTTAATTTAAAAATGCAAAAACATATATATATATATATATATATATATATATATATACATAAACTAGAAGAACAAGCAAATTTCAGAAACTTATGCGGAACAGCCCTGCTTAGCATAAATTCGAGAGTACACCTGTAACAAAAACAGCCTCGGAGAAAATTATGCAAAAAAATTTATAAATGTGAGCTTGAATTCTTCCAAAAAGGAAGAACGTGAATAGATGCTGCAAGGTAACAATTTGGCTACAAATAAATGACAAAAAAGTATTGTTTGGAAATGATGCAAGATGTTTAATATGGCGTGAGGTCCTCTCAAACAGCTGAGAGTTGTACATCTATTTCGTATGGATGCGAAGAGATTATCGATAAGACTTTGAGGAATACCATTCCACTCCTGAAGAAGTCTAATCTCCAAGTCCCTGACCATAAACAGAGGTGTTGATCTCGCTGCTATGTGTCTGAGTTTTCTCCAAACATACTCAATCGGTTTTAGATCATGAGAAAAATCTCCCACTTCATGCGTTGTATTGTTTCAGTTTCAAGCATGGTCTCCACACAACCAGCTGTATGAAGTCTAGCATTATCAAATATTAAAAATAAGGAATCATTAATGATTGTGGCGAGAGGGACGACACGAGGTCTCAATATCTCGTCTGCATACATATGGGCCGCCTAATAGCCATTCTGAATTAAATACAACCGTCTATGCAGATTCCAGACCTTGCGATAAAATCTAGTCTGTTTTGTAATCTTTACAGGAGGAATATAGTGTTATTCGGAATGCTTCTTTCTCTCCAAACCAAGACACATCGGATGTCATACTCAAGAATGAATCAATTCGTCAGTAAACAGCAATTGACTCCAATTACGTTGCACCCAATCTCGATATACAGCAACCCAAACATTTTGGGCTGTACCAGAACTTGATATCAACGGAATACGCACCGTTGGTCTAAGTGCATAGAGGTTATCCGGATAAAGACTTTTTCGGATTGTTTGGTTCTTAGTCCTGTTGCAAAATAAACTGCTTTCGCAGCTGAGTAGCATTATTTATTTTGTCTCGACGTGCCATTAACAAAATATATCGATCAACAGTTGTTGTGGTAACACATGGAGGACTTTGCCTTGGTCAACGTATAACATTCCCTATTTTTTGGAATTGATTCTGCAGCCATAAAATAACACTCCTTGCCACTCCAACAGCATCTGCTACACTTTTTTGTGTTTGTATCAACGCAAGTCTCCCTATAATACCTATAGCAGTAGATACTAGTAAATAAAATTATTGTGACATTTTCAAGTCATTTTTCTCAAAACAAAGACTGATGAATTGAATTTCACAGCTGAGACAGCGAAAAAAGAAACTTCTACAAAATCCTTTTTCATTTTTCTGGATTTTGACGTCAAAAACGCTGATATGTATATTAAGTTTTCTTTTTCTCTATTTTGCTGCATTATAAATTACGGACTTTTTATTTGACGTTAATTATCGATGTAAATATATGCATATTTTCTTAAAAACCATGTGTTCCCCTTACTTTTTTGAGAAGTGTACTAATACATGCAACGTAACTCATATAAACTCTAAAAATACATTCTAGACTTTTCCCGGCTTATTCGAGGACATCTAGTTTTGATGTCAAATTTGGCGACGAAGAGACATCAAATTTTTTTTCGCAAGTTCATCTAATATCTATCCAGCTTTTATGCCTGGCACATTCCTTCCTTGATTGTAGAACCGTCTTTCCTATTACAATAACCAATCTGCAAGGAAGACAACAAATCCAAAATTTCCGTAACTATTTTAGTACCGAACATAAATAAAAAATATATTCGAAACACTAATATTATTTGTATTAAAAGAAAAAGTTTAATCAATTTTCAACTTAATCCCAATGATGTAGAAATAATACTTTAACTTATTTGAATTAATTTATTTTCAGCATTTTTTAAGTTTTTAAAATATTTGAATTAAGATAATTTAATCCATAAGTTGATATTAAAATGTGAATTATATCTAATGATTTATTTTCATTTGTTTTACACGCAGGAGCTTACAATGGAGGTAAGTTGAATTTCGCATTTGAAATCAGTACATTTCCGATAACAGGTCAGATCTAGAACAATTATACATACATACATATATATATATATATATGAAACTCCAACTTCAAATGAAACTTTTGAACAAAATTAATTGATAAAAATCAAGCTTTTGATGTCACTGATAATACGCCGTGTAGCGGTGCTGATACACGTAAAATCTGTCAAGGATCCAAGTCCTCCCAATGAGTATCATCTCAGGTGTCATCCTCGTCACTTGACCGAATTTCAAAATTCTGATGTCCGTTGCCAAATAGACCTCATTCTGCTTTTAAGTACGCATATTATTTGTATTAAAAGATTCAAGCGATCAATCAGTCAACCTTATTAAGGTAATCAAAATTATTCAGATTTTTTTTTGTTATTGTTTTTGCAGTTAAAAACCATAGGGTGCTTCGCTGATTCCGTAGACGAATTATTTATAATAACTTGATTGAATTTCAAAATTGAATATACACGTTTCACGCTGAGAAAATTATCTGCATTTGAGTTCATCTCGCAATATTCCTCTCCCTTTTGAGGAATATTCTGATAAATTGTCTACAGTAAACGCCTGACATGACGTCAGCTGTCGTCAAAAACTGGTATTTTTTAACCATCTTTGTATAGATATATAATCGTGGTTTTGAGCCCAGGTTCAAACCCTGCTGCCACTTAAGACCCGCCGTTTAGCGGGACGTTAGAGGATGCACATAAACTTTGTGCAAAGTTGATGTGCATCATCTAATTCGAAGAGGGTGTCACAGATGTCGTTCTCGTCACTTGACCGGTGTTCAAAATTACGAGGTCCGTCACTAACAGCCCTCTTGTTGCTTCTCGATGTGATGTTAATAAACAATCAAAATCACTATATCTTGAACAATTTTTGAAAGAATTTTACAAAAGAGGAATTTTATCCTGATAAGCGAGCAATGGGATGCAATGTACATTTAGTGATTCAAAGCAAAACGATAATTTAAAAGTTTGCTAAATTAATTTATATGATTCATTAAATTATTGTTATACACTTCAAATTTTTTTAAAAAAATGTTGTGCTTTATTTATTACAGTGCAAAATATAGGCAAAGGTAAGTATTCCCATTTATATTATCATTTATTCCCTTGATATAAATACGAATAAGGTACACCTGGGAGAAGAATTTTGGCTACAATCATATCACATGACGTAGCTTTTCTGTTTCAATTTTGATAAATATAGAATAACATATCGGCTTAGCAACTTGCCGCATTGTGCTGCTTTGACCTTTCTACTGAGTAAAACTTACGTTTTGCCTGTATGTATCTCCTAATGTGGTTTATATTCATTCTAGCTTGTAACAAACACATTTTTATATGGTTTTATTTCATTCATTATTTGTATACTGATAGAGACCACTCATGTTATACTTTTTAGAACTTCCCTCTACGTTTTCTTCTTGCTTTCCCCCGTTCAGTACCTTGTTTCTAAAAGTGATGTTAAGCACTTAAAAGCGTGGGCATTAACATAAATGTTTTAAATATAATGCTTTACATACTTAATTCTTGATTCCTATTTTAATGATAACCAATATTTACGATTTCCTTTCACGTTTGCTTATTTTTTTTTTAAAAAAAGCTAATCATAGAGTTTGCTTTTACCAATCTCGATTTTATCTTTAATAGTGTTTGTGGACCAACATGTAATTTCCTCTTGAGAATCATCTCAAGAAATAAATTTCATAACTTGTGATTATCCTGCAAAATGACTGGATATCTTTTAGTCAAATTTTAAATCACTGTGGATCTCAATCTATACCTCCTACTCTACTGCCTCCTTATCTTACTTAGGTTGTTCACAATACCCTTAGCGCACATGTCTTCCTGATCCCTTGAAAATTCCTTTCTCTCCACAAGTCTCATAATCGTAGTTTACGCCTTTTGAATTTCGGACATCTGTAATAACCCAAATTGTTTATCCGATGGTTGCCTGCATTTTCGGAGGGATCTGTCAATATAATTTACAGCATATACAATAGTTTAAAAATTGTTAGATACAGAAAGAAGTTCATTTACCGGAAATCAAAGTCAGAGTAATGTTCTTCCTCTCGGAGGATTTTAGTTCATCTTGATAAGGAACTACCATCCCCCCCTGCTCTGTCACTTTCAGGAACTGCAAGTTCATCATAAAGAAAACTTGAACCATTCCACCTCTTCTTGCAGTTCAGCAATGAGTGGAAACTGGAACCTCTGGTAAGAATATCAGACGGATTTTCCACTCCAAGATAATGTTTCCACGAATCTTGATTTGTCAGAAATTTGATCTCCTCGACCTAATTGACCATAAAACTTTCTATTTGCTACTTGAATCAAACTCAGTGCTATTTTAAAATCTGTCCAGAAAAGAATAGTGGCTGGTATTTTCTCTTATCGAAGACTGTTGTTACTTCTTTCGCTAGTGTAGCTTATAGTATGTTACCCAGAAGCTCTAAACGTGACAGAGCGATTTGTTTCAAGGGAGCTGTTCGGCTTTTGGTGGCTACAGGATACACAGATAATTTGTTCCGAGTTTTCAACCTGACAGATACAACGACTCCGTACGCTTTTGGGCTAACTTCGGAAAATGTATGGATTTTATACTCATCACATTCCAGCATTTATTTAGGAATTTGAAGCTTATTAAAAGGAGGAACTTCTACGCACCATTGCTCAAACATATCACTAATATTTGGAGGTAGTTGTTTGTCCTAGTCGATTATCCTTTGCCAGATTTCTTGAAATAAATTTTGAATCTTGTGGTGAACGGGGACACAAAACCAATGAGATCGAAAATCCTACCCGCCGCCATCAATAGGAATTATTTGGTGTTTTTTATTTTCTGAAAGAGGAATTAAGAGACTATTAAGTCCAAGTGTAAGGCAATCCTCTAGTGGATACCACGAAAATCGTAAGACGCAATTTGATTGGCTTATGAAATCCTCTGTGAGCTAATAATTGAAAAACTTGACCTTCCATGGCTCCATAAAATTAATGTCATTTGATATGTAATTATTTCCGTAACGTCATTGCTGCTTCATTCATGTTTTGCTACCTCTTTAGACAGGTTAAAGACTGAAAGCGTCGCCTTTACCAATGACAAGATCATCCGCAAAGAAGCAGTTATCTAACACTTGCACGGTATCGGGGTACTGTTCAAGATAATTTTCACTTTGTTTTGTTTTTATCATTTCGGCCAACAAAATTGGAGATGAGTTCACAACAAAAAAAAAAAAAAAACTTGATAGAACTTATACATTTGGGCTTCGTTCCTTTTGTCAGCAACAAGAAATCTAATAGCACCGTTGTCCCTTTTGTTTAAAACAATTTATAAAAAGGCTTTCTCGATATTAGCTAATTCAACTATTTTGTTTAAATGAAATGATATAAACAGCTCAAAAATATTTGAGTTTAAATTAACTCCTTGAAACAAGTAGTCGTTTAAAGACAGTTGTTTTGCTTCGTGTGCACAAGCATCAGATACTAGCCTCAGTTTCTTTGTGATGGATTCGATTATCATTTGCTGAGGAAGATAAAAAAAAACAGGTTTGTGAACTGTATTCTAGGGATTTCTGACTTTCCGATTATTCTTTCATTTATTAATAATTTAGAACCTTACAATATTCAGAGTGTAACATTTTATTGTACTTCATTCTTTTCATGAGACTTTCGAGTCTTCTTTTCGCTAAATTAAAATTATCACTTTACTCTTTGCTCTCCGGTTTACATGGTAATTCCAGATTGTTCCTTTAATTTTTAAGACATACAAATTTCTTAAGCTTTTCTAAGCTCATATTTATTAACACCCTCGTCCATGATATACTAATCGCTTCTAACTCCCAAAACATCCTTAACGCTGTATTCAAATCTTCATCTCTGATTAACCCACGATGCGATTTGTATTCACCCACCACGTCTACGCTTTTACCAGCAACGCATCCAAATATAGTATTTTGCGAAAAGAAATTATAATCCCTAAGGAAAATCTGACCGGTTTACTCATAAAATATTTCAGCTCCTAATAAAACTGTATTCTTCCATGAACATAATACTTGTAGTAAGCCAGACTAACGCCACTAGGAATATCAACTAAACATTATTTATTCTGGAAGGAGCTAAATCTATTATTTTTATTTACAACGAGCAATTCAAGGTTTTTCCTAAAATTCTTACCAGAATTATTTATAGTAGCCGCAACATACCAACTTATTGTCATAGATGAATCAAATAAGCAAGACACAAGCAAATTTACTTTTTCATTTTTAAGTTGTAATCTATTAGCACAATCATTTGTAATGAAATTTGATTGACTTTCAACATTCACCAGGCAACTGCATCTCGAACAAAACAACGCGCTGAGTTCAGCAAAACCGTTTTTGTTTTATTTGTTAAAAAACTCGTAGCTACAATTGATTTTTTTCTTTCACACTTTTTTGAGAAGATGATTGAGTATATTCCACCCTATATTCATTACTCGAAATTAAAACGTCAGCCTGTGGATTCAAAACAGCATTGGCGCCTGTCTCTGACCCACCAGAAGGATTATTGCTTCCTTTTGGAAATCAACTGTGCTGTTTCCCACAAAAAGAACTTCTAGCTCGGCAATTCTTTTTAACTTTGCAGTCGGAGGAAAGGCATTTATAACACAAATAATTTGTTTTTACTTCTATTCGTTCGTTCACGAAAAGAAATTAGAAAACATGTCTTAAATATATTAGATGAAATTCTTTTTTTTACACAAAGCACATTTCGCGTTTTTGATCGAGGACAAATACACATTCGAAATATTTTTTTAACCGCGTAAATTTCTGTTTTGATTATGAACATCATATCACTGACTTTCGAATCTAGACTTATACTTACAAAATATGTTTGACTCCCATCTTTAACTTGCTTTTCGCTGACATAAAGATATCGTATTCGCATGATCTAATTCTTAAGTTTTATACCTCCCTGTTTTATGCTGATATGAGTTATCAATTCCCTATCTAGCGATTCAGAATTGATAACACATATCTCTAGATTTATCTGGCACTATCAACTTACATGGGGATTTAAAATCTTCAGCTAATCCATTTTAACAGTAATCTAACGTCATACTTTGCGTTTTAGGAAACCCTGCCGGTGGTAAGTTGCATTTAAATTCCGTACATAATTTTTGTGAAGTGATAAAATATTATTAACAATATTTCAATTCGTTTTTTTCTTTAAAAAATTGCTATAAGCTCTTATTTTACAGTAATGAGATTGACACTTATTAGAGTTTAAATGAGACTTTGACCCGAATTGACTTGAGGTACAATAGTTTTCCTCCACCTTCGGGGTCCTTGAAAAACTTGCAAGATAATTGGACAAGTGTCAAAACATGTTCTTATCATTTACGGGAGGTTTACTACTTCCTTCAGCATCGCACGAAAAGTCACCTTGCACATCAAAGTATTCGTTGTGTTCCGTCCAAGAAACACTTCAATAATAAATAAATAGAAAATTTTTATAAAAATTATTAGTTTTGAGAAAATTTAAATGTCAATTCTGATGTACCAAGAGCCGAATCATCTTGGCATCTGGTTTGTGACCGACGATATTTTAGTCGGCTCACGAGTTCTAGTTATGTTTTCACTTAAGACCCATGATAGGGCGAGTCTGATGCAAGGGTAAATTAAATTTGGCTTGACTGAAAGTCCTCAAATTTCATGGCTTAATATAGAGAGTTTGCTGATCTTATCAACTGACCGTTGCTCGAAATTAATAAGACGTATTGACTATGGTTAGCGAATCTAGTATCGGGCAGAAATAAGCAAACGAAAAGACATTCGATAAACAAACGAGATTTCTAAGTTTTTGGATTTTATGTTTTATATGCTTTATAAAATTAATTACGAAATCAGTATTTATTTACTTACTAATCCCTGTTTCGTTGTTCTGGGTCATTTTGAG
>BMAW01043228.1:0-16867 GCA_019974015.1 Nephila pilipes | reverse complement strand
TGCGCGGCGCGCGCAGCGCCCTCTGAATTGATGCTGAAAGCGTATAAATAAAGTGCTGTAGTGGGACGTTGAAAAAAGTCTATGATTATTTGTTAGTGGCAAACGTTTAGTGAGACCTGAGTATGCCTCCACGACGGAAGAATAAGAAATTCAAGCAACTTACGGAGTTTGAACGAGGGAGGATAATCGGCCTTCGAGAAGGAGGATTTTCCTATCGCGCAATAGCAGCTCGTATGCAGCGGAACAGTTCCACAGTGATGCGAGTTTGGAAGCAGTGGACCGACGAGCACCGAACAACTCGAAAAACAGGCACTGGACGACAGAAGGTGACGTCAGAGCGCGATGATCGACACCTGCTCCGCATGGCGGTGAATGATCGCACAGCTTCCTCCAGGCAGCTGGCAGCACGTTGGTCTACTGCTACAGGTGTACAATTGTCGGCTTCGTCAATTCGTCGTCGTCTGCTGCGCCGTGGATTGCGTGCAAGGGTGCCTTTATACAGGATTCCCCTCACGGCGAATCATCGACGGCTGCGTCGGCAGTGGGCTCTTGAGCACAGAGACAGGCGAGCTGATTGGCACCAAGTTGTCTTTTCAGATGAATCACGCTTCAATTTGTGGACCCATGATGGCCGTGTTCGTGTTAGACGTTATGCCGGTCAACGCTGCCTTCCTGAGTGTATTATTGAACGACATAGTGGTCGAACACCCGGAGTTATGGTCTGGGGTGCGATTTCGTATCATGGACGATCCAATTTGATACGAATTGAGGGTAATCTCAATAGCAACAGGTACGTCCGTGAAGTGCTACAGCCCGAAGTCGTTCCTTTCCTTCAAGGCATCCCTGGAGCTATCTTTCAGCAGGATAATGCACGCCCACATGTTGCGCGGACTGTTCGAGACTTCTGTTCAGCACAACGCATGCAACTTCTTCCTTGGCCTGCTTATTCACCGGATATGTCGCCTATTGAGCACGTGTGGGATATGGTTGGTCGGCGTCTCGCTCGTGATCCGCGTCCTGCAGTTTCCAAAGACGAACTTTGGTTGCGCATACAAGCGATATGGAATTCTCTTCCTCAAGCAGATATTCAACATCTGTTTGACTCCATGCCACGTCGTATAGCAGCACTTATTGCAGCGCATGGTGGCTGCACCAAATACTGATTTCGGACGCTTAATTTGTTTCTTTTGTTTTGAAAATTTCATCATTTATTTGTATCAGTACAAGTCGTTTCTGCATTAAATTTCATTTGATTCTGATGATTCTTTCATGGTGTTGCATTTTCTACAAACAGCAGTATATATATATGTATTTGAATGTGTGTCAACACAAATATATGTGCACAAAAAGTATAAATCACAAAATGTAGAATTTTAAGCATATCCAACACTAAATAAATACTATTATAAATAAAAACTAAAAAAAATGAAACCATTATAAAACAAATTAATATTTATGCAGCTCAGATAAAAATTTACTTAAATTACTAAGCAATCCAAACATTTAAAATGAATAACCAAAAATATCAAAAAAAAATTATTAAAGAATCAAACAATTTAAAAGAAAGTAAATTTATAGGAAAGCTAAAAATTTTTATTAATGGAAAAAATGTAATTAATAATGTTTCAAACATTGGAATAGAGTAAATTGTGTTCACTACTCCATTCGAAAGTATGGAAGAAAATATGGCATTATTTATTAAGCAACCACACTTAAATGAATTACATTAAAATAACACGATAACAAAACCAAAAATCAGTAAAATCAGAAAATCCTCCACACAGAAAAGAAAGTAAACATGAAAAATATCCTCAATTTTACGACAAAAAACAAACTAAGCTTATCTAATCATCAATGTATTGAAAAACAAAATAAATGTTAAGTAAAAGGAATACATTTTATGAGAATAAAATATTGAAAAATTTAAAGAGAGAATAAAATATTGATGAATAAAAGACATGAGAATAAAATATTGAAAAATTTAAAAGACGACAAAAACAATTTTTGAAGTTAATTAAATATCTAATTCTATGAAAAAGTTTAACAAATTGCAAACGAAATAAAACAAACATTTTGCTACAAAATTTTTTAAAAAACATGTAAAACACTACATAAATATCATACGAACACTTGTCTACTCTATTCCCTGAAAGAACTCACCACCAAAGTAAATACTGATTAATTGATTTAAATGTAATCATACAAAAAAATTGAGTGATTTCAAGAAATCTTAAAAATTTATTTGCGAAGAATTATTTAACAAAAAATAAAAGAAAATATATTTAAAAATCAATTTTTAACAAATATTAAATTCAATAATATCTAATAAATAACATATTTAAAAAAATCTAAAATAGTTGAAAAGCAAAGTTAGAAAAGTTTCATCATCTACATAGAAAAGAGCTTTTTATTGAAAAAAAAAGTATTCAAAAATATTAAAAAATCTAATGCGAAATAAAATGAGAGGGATGGAGGAATATATGGCTAAGAATAAAAATGAGAATCGTAAGATTTAAAAAAAAAATAATTCTAAAGAAAGAATACATATATTTATGTGTGTGTGTGAGAGAGAGAGAGAGAGAGAGAGTATGTGTGTGTGTGTGTACACGTGTATACACTCTTTGCCATAAAAAATTGCGTGCCAAGAAAGAGTTGTCTGAATAAAACGAAATTTTACGTACGTAAGTACAAAGTTGATGTAAGTAAGTAAATACAAAATCAAAGCAAACTGATCATTTATCATAGGAAAAATTACAAACGAATGTAGTTTTAGTACCTTGTTGGGCCATTTCTAGCATGAATGCATGATGTGATATGGTTGGACATTGAGGCATGCAAGTCTCGTATGATGTCCTGCTACATTTCTTCGTTCCGCAGTTGATGTAAACACGCCTTCAATTCGACCAAACTCGTGAGCTGTCCTACTTGTACTAAATGATTCCAGATATGTTCGATTGGTGACAAATCTGGGAATCGCGCAAGCCAGGAAAAAGGGGGCGGCGGCTGCTGTGCTGTGAAACCCTTGCAGTGTTGGCCATCATTGTCCTGCTGAAAAATGCCTACTATAAGGGGCAATACATATAGATGAAGAATGTCATGAACGTACCTCTGGGCAGTCATGATACCGTTGATCAATATTACTTGTGACCTATATAATTTTTCGAAATCTCCATAGACCCCCACAAAGGTAATTTTCAGGTAATTAAAATAAAACTATATATTAGTCTAAATATTTAATAAATCAGAAACAGTAAGTAAAGTAGCTACAGATTTTTTACTTCTTAATGAGATGAGTGTGCCTGGTGTTTCTTGGCAAGGTTCGCTATATTGGGTTCGAAATTAGTCAATTTTAACCGTAAATCCCCTCGAAGCTCCACAATTAATTTATTTCTGTTTTTAGTTAAAATTGAATTAACGTGACTGAAACCGGCTTCAACCATATACGAACTTGGAAACGCCAGCATAAATGGCTGAGCCATTTCGTAAAGTTTCACATATTTTTGCTTTATATTTATATTAGTCCAAAATTTATGTATTGTCATATTTTTAATAAGCGTTTTTGCTTCAAGATTGGACAATAGTTCAGCAAGCTCATCTTGTATGTTGATGTCGACGTTATCAATTTGCGCCGAAAATGGCGCAATAATCCAATCAGGGATGTCGATGTTTTCCAAATCAACAAAGCACAGTTTAAAATCGTCGCTTAATTTTTGAAGATGATTTGTATATATTTCCAAGTCTTTTTCTTTTCTTTTTAATTGTTGCAGATTTGAAAAATACTTATAATCCTTACGTAGCAAGGAAGATCTAAATAAATTTAATTTTACTTGGAAGCCTAACAGTATTGTCCGAGCTTGGATAATTGTTACATCTTTTCCTTGCAGTTTTGTTTGAACGTCATTAAATTTTCCAAATAAGTCTGCTAAATAAAAAATATGGTTCTTATTGTTTTGGAGTTCATTGCTTAGAACAGGATTTATTTCGTTCAGAAATTCTGTCGTGGAGTCAAATAAATTGACGAGCCGTTCGTTGCAAGCATACACCTCTAGACAACCATCTAACCTTGGTGTGCAGAAGTAATTGGTTAAATAACTCATTGTTTTCCTCACAAAGTTTGGCAAATAATCTTGATTTAAGAGGTTGAGCTTTAATTTGATTAATAGATTTAATACAAAACTGTAAAGCTTCATGTAACTCTGAACTCAGATATTTTGCTACTAAGTTGTGTCTATGCAACACACAATGAATAGTACGAATACCGGGCACTTTTTCTTTGAGGCATGTAGCAAAACCTCGGTAACGCCCTACCATAGAAGGTGTGCCATCTGTGGCTACTGCTATTATATTTTCAAGCGGAATGTCATATTTATTTAAATATTCTTGTAAACATCTAAAAATTGTCACTCCCTTCCCATCGGTTTCAAGATATTTAGCAAATAAAAATTCATCAATGACTTCTCCTTTAATTTTACTGAAATATCTAACATACGCCATAAGAATAGCAGAAACTCCAAAAACAGATTCATCAAGTTGTATAGAGAACTTGCAATTTTTTAGCTCCGAAACTACTGTGTTTTCTATTTCTTCGGCCATTTCGTCAATACGCCGTTTTACAGAATTTGCACTTAATGGCAAATACTTTAAAACATTAGTAGAGTCTTTTTTCATCACATTCTTAATGACGTCTTTAATTGCAGGTACTACAAATTCTTCTGCGATTGTGTGGGGTTTTCCCCTCTTTGCTATATTAAGCGAAATCTTGTACGAAGCAATTAATCCTCCTTCATTTTCAATTTCAGTAGACTGTTTCATAAAACTTTTTAGAGTTGGTCGACATGTGAATTTTTCTTTGAGTTTTTTGAAAAATTCTAATTCTTCATTTTTTTTATCTGAATGAAGCCTTTCAAGATGATCTTTCATTTTTGACGGTTTCATGTATTCATTTCCAAACGTTTTTTCGCATATAAGACACATAGGAATAGTTTCATTTGTCGGTGAACAAATAAATCCAAATTTTAAGTAATCCAATGAATAATACCGACATTTCTTTTTAGATACTGAAGCTGTCATTTTTAAATTAGGGTTCTGTAAATAAGTTAAAATTAAGTTGATATATTATACTAATCCACATTATTAAAGCTTACATTTTCACAAGTAACAATAATTAAAATTGATATCAAAACTAAAGAATAGTTTTATAGAAACAATAACTAATTATCCAATGGTAGTTATAATAGTAGCAATAATGACACTACAAGCATTTAATACTGTTCACAGTTCACAAAAATAACTGAAAATGCATATGATATTTGCGTTTGTAGCATCCAGTGTAGAATTGGACAAGCGCACATATGCACATCTGACTCATATGCAAGGCTCGTATGGTTTGCGATGGAGACAAAGGGCGAACCAACGACACGATGCGTAACTGCCGTATAAAAAAGAAAAAAACTAAAAGAACTAAAACCACAAACATAAGAAGAAAGAAAACGGAGTACTGAAGATTCCCTTCGCGCTTAAGGCATAGAAAGCCAACGGCAGTGTCGTCGCTCGCCAAGTCTGCGCCAAAGGCTCCTAATTGGTTGATGGGTTCGCCAGCAAGAGACACGGATAAGCCTCAATCGCTCCTCTGGCTACATATGAGTCGTACAAATTACAAACTGGTCACAAGGTCAAGTTGTGACGTCACGGTATACATACGAAAACACATAAGGAAAAAAAGGGGCAGATTGTTTTCTGATTTATTATTTTATTTTCTATAAAGAATATAATATTAAGTCAATTATAAAAATATTTTAAATTTTTACGTACGCAGTTAGATATGTGTGATTTGCGTATTAAGAACTGTTTTTCCTTCGATTCTCAATAGACCCCCATTCGACCCCTTCGGTCAGATAGACCCCCTACTGTTGTTAAATAGACCCTAGGGGTCTATATAGACCACTTTGGCGACCCCTGCCCTATACCAACAAACCAGTTGTGAGAGCAGTATGCCTCTGTACAGCAAAGGTATGATTGGGACGCTTACCAAGGGCCATCCATACACATACACGGTTGTCGTCATTGCCCAAATTGAATCTAGAAAAGACGACCTGACGTTAAAGACGACCTGATTCCATTCGGTTGCAAGCTAATCCCTTCAAGTGTGACACCACTACAAATGGAGAGTCGGTGGGTATCAATGGCAGTACACAAATTGGGAGTATCGATGATAAGTGTCCTTCAGCTAGGTGCCTTGGGATGGCACAGACTGGCAAATAGGCTCGTTGTGAAAGTGCTGCTTATATATGGATGGTGAAGAAAGTTAATTTGCGCTATGCTTGAATGTAGTATGATGTGATGGTTTTATCGACTATTGTTCTATCAATGGCGTCCTTAGTATGGTTGCCGTGTAAAAGACCCCTCTCTGGTCCACAGGTTGAAACGCCTCCTCACAATAAAGTGAGAAGGGCATAGATGACAATCTATTCATCGAGTTGTCCACCTTGTATCCTTTATCTCTATAATTCCTCCGCTTTCGAACTCTAACAGCTGCTCATATTGTCTTCGATGGCGGCGTAATGGCATCTTTAGTTAAAAAGCGTCCATCTGCAAAAGATTAAATGCACAAGCTCTGCTTACCTGTTTTATAATCAAAGAATAGCGAAGTTAAACGCCCTCTCGTGGCATTACGCAATGAGTAATAACCTGCATTTTTATAATAATTTACATATCTTCCTGACACGTACCATCTTCCTAAGTTTAGTAATAATCCCACTCTTACTTCTTGGTAAGCAAATGTTAATGACAATGAGTGTATATATTTATATATATATTAAATTTTAAATATTTTTTTTTATTTTACACAGTCTCTGCATTGGTAATAAAGAAATTACTAGCCGATACCCTCCCACTTCTCTGGGCAGACGATAATATAATATTTTGGAACCTATACGTAAGATATCAAGAAAAGTTTCAATTTTTAAAACGTTAATGATAATCTAAATTTAAAATTTTAAGAAATTGATTGTCGGTAATAATGGTTTCCAATATATGAGAAAAATTAAAAAAAAATTAGTAAAAAGTCACCCCATATATATATAATATGGATAAAATTCATTCCACCGTATACATGTTACACCTAGTACTGCTAAAGATACAACCTTTGGTCAGAAGATTCCTCATGTCCATAACTTTCAAATGAAATACATTGGTAATGGCATAGTGTCTATCATAAGATTTTTGTCTTTACCTCAAGACATCTCCGATTTCTGACCATTTAGGATTGCAAGTGACTGCAATCCTTAAATAAAAGTCGTGTAAGTCGGGACGTCCAAAATGTCTTACATATGTCATAGCCTCTTGAATTCGTTCATGCATGTAACGAAGTTTTCCAGCAAACGAACATTGTCTTGCGTGTGTGCTACTCCGAAAAAAAGTCGCAATTTCAGTATTTTTCAAAATCCCGCTAAGTTTTGGAGCTGAACTACACTTTCACCAATCGTGGGATTCCAAATTCATTTATTTCTATCGCTAAATATGTACGTTTCCTATTTTCGACGTGTACAAAATTTCACATAAAGATCCTCTTCGCCAAAATCTTGCCAATCCTTCATCAGCGCTTCAATATAAAATTATTTGGTATTTTTCCATTTCGCACGCGCAAATCTCACCAAGTAAACTCAATTGGTTACATTACACAGTATACGTAGAAAAAATATATTCCGTTTGGCGTCGGTCATATCATTTTTGGCGATAAAGTAGCCAAAAATTACATAACCGATGGATAAACGTAGATTAACGGATGAAAATTACATTTTGGATAAGACTTCCGTAAAATCCGTTCTTAGTGAACGTCTACATCGCAAAATGAGTAACTATGCTAAATTTCAAGTCAATCGGCTGTATAGTCTTTGAGATCTCGTGATGAGTCAGTCAGTGGTATTTCGCTTATATATATATATATATATATATATATATATATATATATATATATATTTAAGACATTTCATAGATGGATAGGTATAATGAATTAATTTCGTATTTCTTTTAGTAAATATTTATGTAATATATTCTTAAGAAAATTTGAACTTAAAATAATAAAAAATTGATGTAATAAAAAATTATAGAAATGCATTTTATTAATAGTGAAAAAGTTGTCATCTTTCTTAACATAAATGTTACTAAGAATCCCATTATTAACAACTTTTAAATAAACATTTAAGAAATCTGTTTCACTAGAATGTAAATAAGTTTGAATCAGATTTAAATATGAAGGTTGGAAGGATAAATCAGGCATAGTATCCATATTAGAATTAACTGGGAAAACAATAAAATCATTGTTAAATCTAAATATTTTTTAATTATTGTTTTCTCGAAATTTATATTGAAAGAAGTGTAGATATATATGAGCTAACTAGATTATTACCAGCTGGACCACTTTGAGGTGCACTTTTAATGAGGTAATGTAAATCGAGCAACTAAAAGTAAATTAAATAGAGTAAATAAATAATCAAGTAAATTGGAATTAATCTTTGAGGTGTACACTAAAATAAACAAAAATTTAAGTTTTTAAGAATTATTAGAAATGCAAAGCTCTAATTGCATGACATTCTCTCGATACACTTTCCTTCATGGTACATCGTTCCAAGGAGTATAGAAAATGTATTACATTTCAAAATTCGTAATCGTTATTGCATTTATGTTACACTTTTTTGAATATTTAAGTATTTTACCATACTTACAATAGAACTTAAAAAATTAACGCATTCTAGTGTGATCTGGAGAATGAAAATCTGTTATGAAGCTTATGAGTAAAATAGACTGTTATCAAAAAGAATAAACCTGTAAATAATTTAAAATCATTATTAAATCAGTTAAATATTCAAATCGAAAATTTTAACTACTAACTCGATAAAGATTGAAACACATTTTAAGAAATATGATACAGAAATTAATTCCGTAGAAGAGTACATGGACAATTTATTAGAATATAATAGCAAACTGATAGCTAAAATAGAAGAATAATCTGTAAATGTCAGAAATATTATTTATATTTAAGGAGCAAAGGCTCCTATTCTTTTTTCTTAATTGAAGTACTGATGTTTTATCAGTAAAATCAGAAAAAAACTTTAAATAAGTTTTATAGAAATTTTTTAATTAGAATTTAGACATTAATTTGATAACAAAGCAGATAAAAATCCAAACCTTGTCAAAAATCGAAAAATTGATTTATTTAAAAAGCTTTCTTGAACAGCCGGTTTCAAAAAGCTATTTACAATTTTGCTTGCAATTATTGAAAATAATTACGACGCTACTCTCGTGTTTGTTACACTCAGAATTTGGACAAATACATCTAAATTCATTCAAACAAAGGACAGTTTTTCAGTATATCCTTGTTAGAAGTTGTAATGATGCAAACGATTAAGAAAATATTTCACGATGTCGAAGTATAAATAAGAAACCTTGAAGCATTATAAATAGACTGCGCATCTTATGGAAATATTTAAAAGCTTTAATTTTTGCAATTGCTTGCAAATTAATATGTTGTTTATTGCGGTAGAAGAATAATTGGGATTAATAATGAGAAGATAATAATTGGGAATTAAATGATTTATTAGGCTTTTATAGAGACAAAATACTCAGGGGTATGAAAGAGAGAGTCCCTTCTATAAATTATAATTCAAAAGATATGTAATGCGTTAAGAAAGACTATTAACACAAATCAAGTGATCTTTCAAACTGAAATTTTTCTCCATTCATAATAAATAGGCCTTCAGTTCTTGAAAAAGTAGCGGTTTAAGTAAATTCACTGTGTCTTTTGTGAAAAAAATCAAGAATCAGTGGAAATTTTTGAAACATCAATGTAGATGTTTTGTTTGCGTGTGTATCTGAACAAAAATCATAGAATTAGAAATTGTACAAAAAATTTGAATACATAAAGGTTTTTATAACAATAAAGATTCCAAGGTCATTAGTTCTTCTCGTTCACTAGAATCTACAAAATTATAATCTTAAAAAAAGAAAAATCGGAATCTCCAAGTATTTTTTTATGCAATTTCACCATAAAATGCCAATGGAAAAAAGATCTAATACAATTTCATTACAAACTGCGTCAGCTTCGATTAAAAAACAACAACATGTATATATGAGATTTATTTGATAACGATTCAATGACATGCTTCATAAATAAAGATGGATAAGGAAAAAAAAACTACAATTAATAAGAAAAGAATATTCCTCCATTTTTTATTCGAAGATAAAACTGTATTAGAACAAACATTAAATATCGGTAAAATAAAACAAAAACTATATAAGATATTTATTTTAATACAGATAATTAATTAATAATATTTGAAATACTTAATTTAATTAAATGTTTCAAATATTGTTATTTCACCTCTAGATTTCAAATTTACTAAAAAAAATACAAGGTTTTAAAATATTTACGATTAAATGACTTGTGTAAAAAATGAGAAGATTGATATTATCAAGGGACTTAGAATGTTGATATGATTACAGACAGCAATTAGAGGATTTTTAAAGGTATAGTAGTAACGGTATAATTATTTAGGTAGTATTTATTAAGTAAGTAACAAATCCAATGAATTACTAACTATAAAAAAAAACTTTAAATGAAGCTTGCTATCAGTTCATTAAGAACTGTTTTGGAAATTATAAAACCGGTCTAGGTGTTGATACTCAGAACAAATACACTGTTGAATGAGAAATTATGAAGTCTTTTAAATCTAATCTTAGTATATATATATATAAAATAACTAGCAGATACTCTTGAGTTGTAAAATTTAATCAACTTTCATTGAATTATAATTTATTTCATTTACAAAAAATATCATTTTAACATTTTGTATTAATATGCGAATCAATTGCTAGTTATATCCGAATTGTTTACGAGAATGACCTATAGGGCTATTCACAGCAATGTTGTTTTAAACTTTTATTCTGTGTACATTTAATCTTTCGTGTACATTTTATTCAATTCAATGTACATTTTATTTGAGCAACATATTTTCACAACATCATGTTTATTTTCAAATATATAGATATTCAGGTAGTGGCATTTTGTTCAAATAATGCGTCCCACATGAAGCAATTCTTTGCAACAAACCTTGACTAGAACGTTTTCTTTGTATGTGAAATGGAGTTCCATTATCTAAAATGTAAATCGAAATTCAACTTACCGCACTATATTGGATTAATATCAAGTAAATTACAAGAATGTCTTCCCTCCACCGCCACTGAACCAATAAAAGCGTAAAAGAGAGAAATAGTATTGGAGAAGAGGTTTGGAAAAAGGGAAAAATCGAATCTTCTTAAAGAAAAAGTAACATAAAAGTTAGAATATTTTTAGGGTAAACTGAATTATATTGTGGTTAACTGATTTATAATTGAATTACTGCTTAATTTATTTTTTTTAACTAAGCTTATTTTATTCTGAGCCTGTTTGGGGATAAAATTTAATCTTTTCCTATTTACTATTTTTTTAATTCCCATCTTAATTAAAAATTAGTTAAGCGAATTGAAACAATTATTTGAAATTTAAAGAATTGTTAAGTGGAAATATAGTTGAAATTTCCTGTGAGATTGCATATAAATTATAGTTAACAAAATGTGAAATACGGCCTGTTACTGCTAAATTTGTACAGGCTGAATAAAATTATTTTTCAGGTTCCTTGATTGAATTTCATGATTCTATTTGATATTAAATTAAATGATAAAGAAATACATGCTTTTTAAAAAAATTATGCATCTGGTGAGAAAGGAGTTTAATTGAAGTTTTTTGCTCAAATTTCTTCAAGATGAAACACTATCTGATTCAGACGTAGATGAAATCATATAAATGTATTTTTAAAAAATTATTGGAATTTTAAGAGAAAACTAATGGTAACATTTTCTGAAATCCTAATATGTTACAAAGTTTTCATTAAATATCAAGATAATGAAAACATCCTAAATTTACTAGTGGATCATAAATTATGGATATCTCTTGACATTAATTAATATGAAATTCACCTTTATAGTACGTTACTTTTTCTGTGTTACAATTTGAAAAAATATGTTATGAAAATATTTCATGAGATAAAACATACTCAGTAAAAACAAAGATATTAACAAAGCCATTGCAAATACAATATCTCTAAAATTGATATATTAACAAAGTGTTCCATTTTAGTATGTGTCATAAGTTATTTTATAATTAACTTTTTATATAACAAACTTAGAAATTAAAGATTTCTCTACTATATCTGTTAGAAAATTGAATACACATTTTTTAAGTCCAATAACTTTAAAAAAATTATCCATTAACATTGAGGCTAATTAATTCCTAATTTTAAGTAAATATGTGAAAGATTACAATTTCTGATAATAGTAATCGCTTATAAAATCTTGTTTGAATGGTTTTGTTCCGAATAATGTGAACTCCTTCAACTTTTAATTTGAATACAGAAAGAAATATTTTTTTATTAATTAAATAGTAACATTAATTAAATATTAACATTATGAAACGTTTTTGAGGGTAATTGCAAATATTTTCTAAAAATAAATGTAATTATATTATTAATTAGTTGACAAATGAATTTTCATTACTGATAGAAAATCAAATATATTCAATACGAACAAATAAAACTTTCTTGATATTACATATCTGTATTTGTTTCTTGAAGTTACATGCTTACAAACGAATGAGAGACATTTTTTCGAGATCAAGTTTGTTTATAAAATAAATTAAAAATCCCCTATAATAATATCAATTTTTCAACCATTATTGTACCAGTTACAGCAAAACTTGTGAGTAAAAACTGAACTCATAATATCTAAGCACACAGAAGAAATAATTACTATATAACAAGTACTTGATGGGGAAAAAATATATTTTCAAATAAGGGTAGAAAACCTAATAACTAATAATTAAATATTTTTCTAAATCATTAATTTTGTAATTTATTCCGAAATTGAAGATTTAATAAGTCAAAAGAAATGTTAAAATGATAATATTTTGCTTTTTGAAGATGGAAAACTAAGACTGTTAGTAAAGTAAATTTCATGAGGTTGAAAGCCTGGATGTTAAACTTTCACAGAAAAGGAAGTTTCATTTATTTCTCTTAGCAAAGAGAGTCTCGGACATTTTGTTTTATTTTGAAGTAACTGTAATTTTTATAGCACGTATAATATCATAGCATATAATGGTACTATAAGTATGATATATTTGAATGATGCTGCATGAAATGATGAATCAGATTGTGACGGTATCCTGTTACCCTTCTTGTCCCTCAGCTTAGATTCGAGCCCAGACAAATTAATTAAAATTGTCAATTTTATCTAAAATATATTTATTTACTCCCACAAGTGAAGAAGATGCTTTCCGTACGTAAGTCCCTTTCCGCAAATACTAACAACTTCTATAATCTATGAAAGAATACGCTTACCGGGATATGATGCGAGTACCTCCTACCATTGATCTGACAGCGTTGAGTCCTGATCTCATCAAATTCTCTGTACACGATACAAAACTTTTATGTGCAGCACATCGTCTTCTCACCGTAACCTCTCCTTTTAATTGAATTATCAATAACTTGTAAAATGCTTAAATATCTCTATTTCCTTAACTTTTATAATTTTGCTTTTGGCATCATCACGTTTCATTTCATTAGGAAGCAGTTGGAAACATAAATACAAAATCAAAAAGAAACCCTAAATACTAGTGGAAGGGAAAATTAAAAATAGCCCATGATACGTGTTGAATGAACGCTGAACTTATAATTTTTTTAGCCAATCATTTATTACTTTGTCTCATATATTATAATCATTTTAATTTTGGCTATTTCTAACTACAAAAAAGTCAATTTGAATACTTATATTTACGGAATTTCATTTATTTGTTTCTATACTTTCTCTTTATGATAATTTGCAATAATACATAACTTTTTTAACACATGTAATTACTATTTCTCTTGTATATTTTCATACAAATTTTAAATATTACTTAAATAAGTCTTCTATTTTCCAGAGATATTTTAGGTATTTAAATTTTTTCGTTTCTTTCCTTTTTTAAACTTCTTTTCTTTTTTTGATTTTTACTTTGATTTTTTTTTTCAAGTTATAAGACAATCATATTTCAGGTGTATAGTTTTGCTTAAAAATTAATTAGGAAATCATATTGATCTCTGTTTAATTATTGAAACAGAATATGTGCATACAACAAAAACAGAGAGTATCCACCAATATTTTGTAATTATCAAAAAAAAAAAAAGGATTTTTAATTATGTTATTTTTATTCAAGAAATTACAAGTTGCTATTAAAACTTAATTGAAAATTTATCGCATTTACTAAAAAATTAAAAAACTATTCAGTCTAAATTGTAGTAGCATTTATTCCTTGAGAATAAATAATGATAGCTCTAGTAATTGGGATGCCTGTTCTATGCGATTACTTAGACAGTGTTAAAACTTCCTTTCGTATTTACGTAATCCTGCAGGATGATAGATTGCTCCCAAGATGAACCGAGTTGACTCAGTATTTTAATTGTTGTCTAAGTAACCAGGTTTTAATCAAAAAGTTAACATGTTTCCTTGTGATCCTTTTGGGTTTTAGTAGTTTCAGTATTACTTGTCTTCCATCGTTTTCTCAGTAATTTCTGAGCCGAAAATTCCCTTAAGGCAAGGACTTAGTTCATTGTCATATGTGGAAGCCTAGTAAAGAATAACTCCTTTTAAAAGCTTTCTACTTAAACTCATTTATTTTCAAAACATTCCTCAACTTCTATTAATACATTCGGATTATATTTTCGAGCCTATTATTCTTGGAGTTGTTTTTTTTTTCTGTCTTGGTGCATGAAGGCTTATTTTTAAGAATATTGTTATGAATCCTTTTTCTTGAATTGTCAGCCGAATATTTAAGTTATTGCTTAGTTATTTTCTATTTAATCTCAAGAATAGCCCTTATTAACAGCTTTTACCAGAATTTATGTTTAGTTATTTAAAGACTGAAAATATATTATGAAATTGTATTTTCGTGTATAAACACACCCTTGAATATAGAAAGTGACTAACAAAAGATGCTTTGCGTGCTCTGTAAGTCATTACGAAAAACTGTTTCCAAAATATTTCCAATTTTCATAACTCTTTCTGAAATTTGCTGAGAGTTCCATTTTTTTCTTAATGTCTGATAATTTATTAACTTTTCAATAAAATTATCAATAGGAAATAACACACTATTAGTTTTTTACTTATTTTTTATCACATAAGAAAAAGGCTGGAGAAGAGAATCATATATTTACTTAGAGATTAACAAATGAAAGCAAAAATTCATAAATAACTTAATAATAAGAGAATGTTAGAGGAATAGTATAATTATTTACTATAGGTATAATGTTTTGAATACCTCTCTCCTAAAATATTTGATATGTACTATTGCGGTTTATTTAAAACAGAAAATCTCATACCTAAAATTAAATTAAAAGATTAGTTTCATAACTTTAACTACGAGTATTATAAGAAATTTTATCTGGATCGATTCGTAGCAATCAGTATTGTCCTTGGATCCTAAAACGACATTAAAAATTCGTCAGATATAAATGCCTCACCTTAACTTATTTTTTACTGGATAAAACCTAATTCGATTCAATAGGACTGAAATAGAAAATGGTTCATGAATTCAGTAAAAAAATTAACATGAACATGCTATTACATTTTAAAAGGATATCATATTTTAATAATCTTTATATAAAGAATCAATGTTTCTAACTGTTTGTATTGTGAATGAAATTAAAGTATTCTCAGAAAAAGAAATCCATTGACTTTTTTCAATGAGTTTCGCATCAAATGTGTCACTTTTTTTAAAAAAAAATTGGGCTGAAATCTATATGAATTAACACGACTGTAAAGAATGGTATTTCAATCATTCCATGGAACTGTAAATGTAATTTTTTCTGCATAATACTTTTTTTCCTCTGAGTTGAATATGGAACATGTTTTGTGAGATACATTTGCATAAACGTACCTACCAAAAACTACTACACAATATGTTTCCAAGTTTTTTTATGCTTCTACATAAGGTACATATGCATATAGTGAACATAATTTTTTTTTCTCTAAATATTTACCTATTTTTTAAGAAATAAATTTTATATGAAAAAAAGAAAAAAAATATTAATTTTTTTTTTAAATTACAAAGTTCTTTATTTTTTAAAGAAAATATACAGTATTATAATTTCAAAAGTAGATTCACTATATATTGTATATTATTCTCTACATGAGGAGTAAAATATCATGTATACTTATGGAACATTATGCTTAAAAGTGGTACTTTAATTCAAATGTATCTGAAAATTTATGTCCATATTCAACTGATAGAGGAAATAAAAAATTTTGACCAAATAAATACTTTTATAGTTTAATACAAAGAGTGAAAAATCTTTATTAAGCACACAAAATTCCTAAGTTGAATGAATTTTTTTTTTTTAAACATAAATACCATTGATAGAAAGTCTTAAATTCGACATTTTATTCCCCCTTTATGTTCTGGTTCCCTTAATATTTTGTAATATAGCATTCTTAATAAAGCAATAACTGCATTAGCGTTGCATGCTTTATTTTTTAACACAATCGTCTTAAGTTTCGACAGAATTTTGTTGCAAGTTTAACAAATACCATTGCATGCTCAATTTTTGTTGAATTCACGTAAATTAAAAATTTGCTCAACAATTGCACATAAAAAAATTATACCCAATATTGAGAAATTAAAATTTCAAAAGGATATATTCATTGTCATTTATTTTAAAGTTAAAAAAAATACATTAAATCATAGAAGAACAACTGTGTGTGGTTCTTTTCAGTGCTGGTGTAGCTCCAATATTTGAAAATAAGA
>BMAW01043215.1:0-14698 GCA_019974015.1 Nephila pilipes | reverse complement strand
ATGGATTGAAAATGGGAAAAATTTCTCCTTTAAATTTTTAATTTGTAAATCTTGCATCTTTTATCTGCAGATATTTTTCAAGCAGTAAAATTCCACAAATATTTATTTTAAAGATGTGAATTTTCCATTATTTCAATTTTTTTTTAAATTCTACTATTAACTCACACCTCCCTATATATATCTTGTTCAAATTTTCAATCGTTAATAAAATACTTTTATTCATCCACCTGGGTTGAAATACATTTTTTTTTAAATTTTAGTGGATGACACCTGATGTTAATACAGTTTTCAAATATTAATTAAATTAATTGGTGAGTATTTTAGTCCAACTGGTTGGCGCGATTTCAAAAATTGCCAAACTTGCTAATTTTTTTTTTTTTTTTTTTTTTGGCTGAACGTTGTGGCAGCTACTGCTTGGCAAAATACCACCAAATAATTCCTGTCGCCATGGGTATTAAGGTTAAACTGCATTCCAACCACTTAATTTTACTGAATTAAGAAACAAGCAATGTTTCTACTATGTCATTTGTCTTGTAATAGTAAATTTTGGTAGATAATCTTCATGCTCCTCTTCGAATCGAATCTCAACAGCAAAAAATTTTTATTAGATTTTCAAATACTCATTTTAATGTTATATGGAGAAAAAATTTTATATAAGATATTTATGGATATAAACTGAATTATATCGTCAGGGACGAAGCGTGTAGGATCGCAGGAAAAAATTTTGCCACCACTTAATATTGTGATTCTATCATATATACATATTTATATTAATTGTAATTATTTAATAAAAGTAACTTGAAATAAAAAAATTTCTTTGTTGACCTAAGTAGAATTGACTTTAATTTTTTTTTATATTACTTTTGTGCTGAAATCTTTTTAAAAAAGAAACTCGATTTCAGGGCTCTTGCATTGCTTACATCGTCTCTTTATTGTAAAAAAATAATTTTTTTACTCAAGCCGATTTTTCAAACGACAAATCCCTTTGTAACTGACTGGAAGTCCAGCAGGAAAAATAACACAGTGGATTTGTTAAGCCCTACCTTTTTTAACAATGACATTAATTTTTTATCCACGAATATAATTTCCATTTTAATTGAATCTCTCTCGTGTTAAAAAAAAGGGACATAGTGTCCTATGTTCTGAATGCAGACTTATATATATATATATCGATTTTTCTGTGCAAATTCGGGTATGCCTAAAAAATAAATATTTGAAATGAATTCGATATTCTTTTCATTGTTGAAAGTCTGACAACTTGTTGTCAGTAACTTTACTAGATCATTCTATAGCATATTGAATAATTAGAAATTTAAAAAAAAAAAAAAAAAAAAACTGTTTTATATAGGCAGCTTATTAAAATTATTTAAATATTATTAAGACTTTGTAAAATTCATATTTTTTTTTTTTCTTTCGCTGTCTTTAAGATCACTTCACAAAAATTCAAAATATCTCAGATAGATAGCCAGGTTACTACACAAATTACTAAAAAATTATTCAAATATTAGTTAAAACTTGTCGCAAATGCCTGGGAAATACAATTGTTAGGCGAATAAGAAAGATTCCCAAAGTTTCCTCAGAGCTCTAGCTTGATGGGAAGTTGGTTAAATTAACGATCGAAAATCTGATGACACACACACTCACGCACACCAAGTGAAATTCAGAAAAACGTTTTAAAAAGGAAATAAAAGGTAAATAATATTTTTTTTGTCCAGTAACAAATTAAACCAAATTTCACATTTTATACAAGAGTTTATCATCCTCATGAATGAAACAAAAGTGAATATTTTTTCAATTTTGCAGAACACTTTTGACTGGAAACTAAAGTGTTGTACGCAAGTAAGAAGCTCGAATGTAGAGCCTGCGAAAATGATGTCATACCCTCACCCCTGCGTTACATCCAGTTACCTCAAATGAACGGAAGTGACATCATACCTGATACGGGTCCTAAATCTTAGCATATTGAATTGTTTCGTGACTTGTGATTTTTTTTACTTTGGGGATTTTAATTATTTCCTCTTTATATTTAAAGCAATAATGGAGGGGGAAATATTTTTTACTCCTCTAATAATCGAAAGAAGAAATGTCCTTTTAACATTATCGTAATTATACTAATATTATACAACTAAATTATAAATTAACTTAATTAATCAATAAATAATTTAATTGTATTAACTAATATTTAATAACACTTGTTGGGACAATTCTATCAGATAAACCGTTTTCTATAAATACCCCAACACTCAGAACTACCAAAATGTGTACTCGAAATTAAATGCAGGTTCCAAATACACCTTTTCACTCATCCAAAGTGCAGAATAATTCCAGAAATAAGAGCATTCTAATAGTGAGCTAAACTCTTACCTGTGTTTTACATAAAAATTCACCACACTAAATCTTCATCGAAGCTACGTGAACGTATTCCAACATATCACAAAAATACTCGTGCTGGTTATTAAAATCACTAAAATAAAACTCAGAAGCTCTTCTGAATAACAATACTTTATTTTACTGGTTAAAACTACAATTAATATACTAGAACACACACTCGCAAAACAATCAGGTAAAAACCAAGATCAAAACACAAACTAAACTAGTTTGATGTTAATCGGGTGCCTAGACCCGCTAAACTAAACCACAGAAAGGGGCGTTCCCTTTATATACATGTTGGAACATAATTTGTTTGCAGACAGCTAGCGCCCTCTGTCATTTTAATAAAATGCTCCTCATGAAAAGTTCAATAAACCATATGTGACCGTTGTTCATTAGCGCAAAGCCAACTGTTCATAAGTGCCCTTCTGGACAATCCTAGGGTTAGTGATCAAATTTCACAACAACCATAATACATTATAATACTTAAATATTATTGTATACCTTAGATTTTTAAGTGTTCGCAAAATTTAACAATGACCCTTTAAACTGTTTCTCCCATTTATTATTGAGCAATGTGTTTAAAAGTTATAATTTAAAAAAGGATAAGTAGAGAATCCATCAGTAAGCAAACCTTCCAGTAGGGCCTCAGTTATGGACCTGAGTTGATTTGGGGGCTAAAATAACATTTCCACTCCATTTTCGGCCATTATTTATCAAAATTTATAGACGCACTTGGCCTGGTCTCTTGTCTTATATGTATCAGTGGTTTTCCGAAGAATTAGAAAAGCTCTGAATAAATGTAGAAAATCGTAACTGTTTCTTCCAATGAGAACCATGTTAGCAATAATACGGATACCTCCTGTAGGCCCTTTCCTGGCTCCTCAGGTATACATGACCATTTACTTTTTTCTTTAAAACAGGATATATCTACTAATTTTTAAATAATAGTATGTGTTGTTCAAGAAAACGCATCCTCCTTCAGTTATGTATTTGTTATCAAAAGTTTTATTAGTTATAAACACGTGAAAACACTTAATAAGCCCCTTATATTCCTTGTGTAAAATATTTTATATTGATTCCGCATTGAAATTTTACAGGTTTTGAAGCTTCACTTTGGCATTTAAGCTATTATATTTAAGAACTGAGATTTGGTAATCGTATTTTTCCTCTCTTACGTAGTATTCGTAAAAGAAAATATCCTTTCCACAGCTGCATATATGTGTCGTTTATGAAATCGCTACAAAGGGTTGCTCTCTTCTGAAAAGGGGGTCCGTAATTTCGAACAAGTTCGACAAGCTACCAAAACGAAAGGTATCTTAATTATTATCACTTGTAAGATGCTTGAAAACAATTATGTATTACCCAGCTGGCTGTAAGATTCAATATTGTCTTTGAATATTTGCATACGTTCTAATCTTTAAGAAATAAAATGTAAAACTTTTATCTTTATATAAATTGCGAATGTCTTAGAAAGTCATGTCTGTATCGGATATGCAGAAAAAAAAAAAAAAAAAAAAAACGGAATATTATTAGCTACCCAAGGCTATTTCTTTAGCTTTCTTTTTATAAATTGCTGTCCGACCTCACTTCTTGTATTTAATCACTTTTCAGTTTTACAACGTTTTCAGTTTCACTTGGTGTGGGTGTACATGCCAATTGATCGTTAATTTAATCAACTTCCCACATTAAGCCAGAGCTCTGAAATTTTGGAATCGTTCTTACTTGCTCAATAATGTATCAAGAAATTTGTGATAAATTTTAACTAATATTTCAATAATTTTAATAACCAAACCAAACTGACGACATTTTTGTCGGGGGAACATAGCCTCGGGCTTTAAATCCTGTGAATTGGCTATTATTTGAGGTGAGACTGAATTTTGGTTTTACACCTGCCCATGTTAAGATTTAATAAGATAATAAAATAAAAATTACAGCAATAGCTTCTTTGAAAATATTAAATTAATTTGGAAAAATATGAATATATTATTAATATTATAGTCATCACTTTGTTGAAGTAATTAGTGTTGTTATAAAATTTAATCAAAAAAAGAGAAGATGGTTGAAATTCAAGGAGTTTAGGCTTAGGATATTGCAGCAGTAGTTCATTCCTGTCAGTTTGTTCAGTCTGGTCGCAGTGGAGAGCTCTATGATTGGTCGATGGTGTGGTGTGTTAATCTCCATAGGTGGCATGAAGATTTTGTGAGAGGAGTGCGCTTGTGTTACCAGTGTTTTGTAATATATGAAATTAAAGACCAAAGCTCTCGTGGTCTGCGTAGTTGTATTGTTTGAGTGGGTACTTTCATTTCTTGAATGGTTTTGGCCGTTTGATAATCAATTTTGGTAGAAAACTTGATAATCTTTTAATGCCTTTAAGCGTTGAGTTTCAATCTGGTTGATGTCCGTGTTTCATGTACCAGTGCTCTTACTATCATTCCAATGAAAAGTAGTGTCTCATTAGTATCGCAGTGTCATCTGCATACATGCATATTTTTGTACTTGGTGTTTAGGATGTCGTCCACGTTTCTTTTTTAATAACGTAATTTGCGTAGTAACTTGGCATCTATGGAAGATATATTGAACTACGCTGAGAGAGTGATCTTAAAGATTTGAGAGAGATATGAGGTTTTTTTTTGCCATAAAGTTTTAACTAATATTTCAATAAATTTTCAAACTTTACCACCATTTAAAATCGATGTTTTAAAAAAAAACGTTGGTTTTTTTATTTGAATTATTTATCTTGTTTTTAGCGTATATTTGATGTCTTCATTCAGTAATGAATCCAGAATTTTAAAATTTGTCAAAAATAAATTTCTCCTAAATTTTTTTATTGGATTGAAATAAAATATATGTAATATATGTTACTGCTTCACCCACTTAATGAGCTCAGTTTTCAAAAAAATATACGAAAAATTTCCCAATATTTTATTAAACTGAAGGAAACAAATATAAAAATTAAGTATCTTAGTGTACTTATCGATTTTATGTATTACTTAAATCATATGTAAACAGGAATCAAGACATGACTGTAAAATGAATAACACTCAATTCTTAAGATAGCTGTGAGGCAGCCATTTTTTTTCAGCCATCCAAAAAGGCTATTTTAGTTGACTACCTTTTGGAATACCAGATCACTCCTTTCAAAAAAATTTTTACCGCTTGTTTTGTATCAATTAAGTGTATTGATATAGTATTCAATTTCATAATTTATCGTTTTCTTTAATTCCTTGAATCGGAAAAGTTTACCATAGTCCATTTCTGATTTATCGTTTACTTCCAATTTATATTTAATTGAGTAATTTATTTACAATTATAAAAAAAGCGCACCTTGTAGGAGCAGTCTGTTCTTGCAGAACTCTGGTATATTAGAAATTTTCATTTTCTTTTTATTATTCATTATTTCTTCCGAGATTCATGGAAGTTTCTTAATTCACTAGCACTAGTTGAGTTTTGCTGTTTCCATTTGCATGTTTTATTTTCTTTGCTATTGTTTAATGCTATTTTTTATTGTGGTCTTGTGGTAATGTATTTAATTAGATGGAAAGTGAAATCGCTGACGTAAAAAACATAATGGAAATGCGTCTTTTCGTTCACATTCTTCAGTACGCATGGTTTATTTTGGGGAGTGAGCTAAGCAGGGTGTGGAACTCTGACAAATTTACTTTTACAATATATGTAACTAACTGCAACAAAATTGATTTTACTTTTTAGTTTTAATCGTAAAAGATACAAACATTAATTTTTTGCAAAAAAAAAAAAAAAATCTTAAATTTCATACTATATATACACAATAAATCTTTCCTGTGACAAAACAGTTTCAATCGGATTTCTTTCGGAGAGTGGAATCAGGCAGAAAAGATCAGTAGCCGAGGCTGGTGGCTGATTGGTGGTTGTGACCGAGTGGTTAAGGTGCCTGACGTTAAGGCTCTCGTTGACACGCCACCACGAATTTCCCCACCTAATGTTAATCCTATGGAGTTACGTACTTAAAGTCTCACATCTAGAATATTTATTTTAACTGCATGGAATAAAGTGCTTTTTAAAGAGCATTAAAAATGAAGGCTTCTGTGGAGTTACTTTTTTTTTTCTGATTTTTGCAAGTATTTTTAAATTTTTATTAAAGATCTGAAAACTTGCATCCGGCGCACTAAATTAATCATAAAAATACTTTGAATAATCAGAAAAAAAAAGTAATTTCACAGAAGCCTTCATTTTTTTTACGCTCTTTAAAATGCATATTTTTTTAAAAAAAATTAATTTATTTCCCTGCTTGTAATTTGTTGAGTCAGCAAACTAAGCATGAAAAGAGGGGAAAGCAATATTAAAAGTCCCGCCTCAATGCGCGCACAACCCTGACTTAATACTAATCCAAGAAACACATCTCGGACCAGGAATGAAATTTTCAATTCCAAACTACACCACATATAGAAATGACAGACCCACCACAAACAATCGCTCGTATGGCGGAACTGCAATTCTTATTAAGAAACCTCTCCCACACTACAATATCCCAACACCCACATTAAACGGTGCAGAGGCAACTATCGTTGCACTCACCCCAACAGATGGAAACCCAATACTCATTACCTCGATGTATATACCCCCATCTGTCAGAGTCACTCACGTTCCAACAGACATAAATACTATTCTAAATCTAGGGCCGACTTCACTAATATGCGGAGATTTAAATGCTAAGCATACTACCTGGGGCTGCACATACAACTCATCGAGAGGTAATGCACTTAAAAACTTTGCCGATCAGAACGGCATAGATATCTTAGCCCCTCCCACTCCAACACGATTCGGACATAACTCCGCCTCCACCATCGACATTGCTCTTACGGCGAACTTTGATTGGCCCTTCCAGATACACTCGCTACCGGAGTTAAGTAGCGATCACAACCCAGTTCTCATTCACTTTGCTTCTCAAGAGAAGTTTAAGCTTCCTTCGCCGAAGCTCCACACCAACTGGGAATTGTTTAGAAAAACACTCCTTGACACAACCATCAACACTTTTACACTCCCCAAAGCGCACAGAGGAGAGGATATTGAAATTGAAGTAGCCAAACTAACACACAACATTTTAAGTGCACACCAAAACGCCTCAAAACCAATCCAGACAAACAAACAGACATTTATCGGCAGAGAGCTTAGAAACCTTTTTCGAGAAAGGAACAAAGCCAAAAAACTTTGGCAGTTCATAAGATTCCCTGCTGATAAACAAAATTTAAACAGAATTCAAAACGAAATAAGGCGTAAAGTGCACTTACACAAACAAAAAAGATTGGGAAGAAACTCTTGAAAATCTGAATGCTGAAAACGGCACTCTATGGAGTATGTCAAAAGCACTCAGAAAGAGAAGACCCCCTGTTTCCGCCCTAAACGGCCCAACTGGTATCGCCCTGAGTGACGCCGACAAATCTGAAACACTCGCTGACTCACTTCAGAGTCAGTTTAAAGTAAACGATCTAAATTCACCAACACATGATAGCACAGTGAAACACGTCGTTCACGAATTCTTCATGAATAAAGAAAACTTCGAAAACTCCCCCCCCACCTACTCCACCACTTGCTTCAGAAATCGCAAATTACATCAAAATCCTAAAAATTAATAAAGCACCAGGTAAGGATGGTATCACAAACAAAATGATTAAAAATCTTCCATATCTCTGCATCTACCAACTCAGAAATATCATCCAAAATATGCTAGACATCGGTCATTTTCCGGATTCCTGGAAAACTGCCACAATCATACCGATCCGGAAACCTGGAAAAGATCCAACTAAACCTGAAAACTACAGACCTATATCTCTCCTCTCAGTGTTAAGCAAAATCGCAGAAAAAATTATCCACAATAGACTGAGCAAATTCAATAGTGAAAATGACATCCTGATCCATGAACAGCATGGATTCGTTCCAGAGTTCTCCACATCACACCAACTACTCAGAGTGGTGGAACTAGTTAAAACTGGATTCTACAAAGGACAACTCACAGGTGCAGTTTTCCTTGATATTCAGAAAGCATTCGACCGGGTCTGGCATACTGGTCTACTTTATAAACTGTTAACTTTCCTACTTAGAGCCTGCCTCTAGAAGGCGTTCATTTGTAAAGGGAGAGAGTGTGATGTCACACGATCCCCTCAGACGAGACCTGACCGAATCTCCGAGAGGAGCTGTTGTAAACGAGCGGTAGCAAGTAATGTAATAAATATTGTTGTTGTTATACAACCCGATGTGTTTTTTTTGTCTTAGGACAACCGTGAATTGAAATCTGAGGTGATGATGATTAGTAGTTAGTTTTAGTAGTAGTGTAGTATTATAACATTCAGAAGCGGGATGTGTGTTGAAGCCCACGGTCAGACTGACATTTCTCTGAGAGAACTGTAAGAAAAAAAAGTACGTTGTAGGACTCTAACCTACCGGAACTGTGAAAGAAAATGTGCTAAGAAGTGATTTATTTTGAAGAGTATTGAAATAGAGTTAAAAATGTCGTTCCTCTCAAAAGGACGTAAAAGTGATTTAATCGAGTTTGCGCTTGAATTTGACGAAATTGTCCCTTCGGATGCTACCTATGTGGCAATAAGGGACATCATCATAAGAAACCAATTCTATGAAGAAGTTTTCGCGAGAGGATGTCTCGAGAGGATAATTGAAGATAGGATTGAAAAAGAACGAAGGTTAGAAAGGGAGAGGATTGAAAAAGAACAAAGGTTAGAAAGGGAGTGGATTGAAAGAGAAAAAAAGTTAGAAAGGGAATTTGAACGAGAAAAATTAAGATTAGAAAAATTAATAATTGAAAACAATAGAAGAAAACAAAGAAAAATCCAAGAGTACTATGAAAAACGATTTCAGCCTCAGCAGGAAAAGTTTGAATCTGAATTGAAAGAAAGGGACGAGAAGTTTACCGAAATTCAGAAGGAGAATGAAAAATTACCCGAAGCTATAGGGTTACAGGATACCAGTATTGAAGAAAAAGCAATGAAAATTGTTGATGAAAGACAACTTCAGTCTCAACAGGAAAAGTTTGATTCTGAACCGAAGAATAAAGAACAGAAATTATCTAGAACCCAAGAACGTAATGAAAAGTTAACGCAAGCCATACGGGAACAAAATGTCGTTAACAGAGGAAAAGAAGAAGCGTTATTAGCACCTGCGATGCTACCGAATGATAAAGAAAAAGTGCAAAGAGAAGTGCAACGGAAAATACAGACAGGAAATAAAGAGAACAGAAAAAGAAGACAGCAACGATGTCAAGAAGCATTCACACATTTAGAAGGAAAGAAATTAACTGAACTTCAGAAGACCGACAAATTGCATTTAAAGGATCTTTCAAGAGAAGATATTTTTATTGGAGAAAAAAGAGGATCAGAATTTAAAGAGGCCAGTGAAGACGTTGGTTCAAATCTACCTAATCAATTGGAGAAACTAGGAGATCCAAAAGATGTTTTAAATGATGAGAAAGAAAAAGCAGATCAAAACAAACTGAGAAAATTGGAAGAAGTATTACTTCAAGAAATGGTTGAAAACAGACCTCTTCTGAAAGTCCTCCATCTGAAAGAAAGAAGCAAAATTCCACAAGATAAGGGAAATACAAAGACAAGAGTCATTGAACTCCCGAGGAGAAATGTCCACGGATATCAAGGAAACGCGATACAGTTTACGGCCGGTGAAATCTACGCCGCTGGAATCGCTTACCCCCAAACCCCATTTGACCCCGGCGGGTGTGAATATTCACAGCTCAAGAAAAAAGTGCCTTCCCCTACAATGAGGAGAAAAGATGTTCTTGAGCGCAGTCGCCCCCAGACCAAGGAAAGGAAATATGGTTTATGACCACAGCTGTGGAAAGAGTTGCAGAAAGAAGGATGCAGTGAATTTGGGGATATTTTGCCCTCCATGGATAAATTGAAGACCCTTGCGGTTTGGTTTCCCGCAGATGCAGAACCCCCACGTACAGCGAAAAATGCGACTCGGACAGTTAGCGTTAATCGGCGAAAATAAAGAAAGAGGGAACCTGTAGACCCACCCACCCTGTTCCCATGCTTGGGTGAGAGAAATCCTTTTTTTTATTGCTTTGTTATTTAAACAGGACGCTAAAAAAAAAAAGATAAAGGGCTGAATACCAATAATAGAGACTCTAAAACTATCTTTTGTGTGTGATTTATCATGGAAGTTTCTTTTATAAGTTTTGTATCTTTGTAGCAATTTTACTAGGAATTGAATTATTGATTCAATTTTGAATATATAAAACTGTGTATTTAAGGAATGTTCAATTTAAAGTATCTGGTGAACATTATTGAATAATTAGTAGAATAAATATTAAATGAGTATTCGGAGACTTATAAAGAGTAAATAATTAGAGTTAGATAAGGATTGAGTTGATAACTTTGGATTGGTTATTGTTATGAAACTTTATTTGAAGTCAGTTTTGCGTAAACATGTAAAGTGTCTCGGTTAGCATCTTATAACTGATTAATTATAGTGTTATTATAAGGATTTTCTTGTGATTTTCTGCGTAAACTATTTCTGACTTTGTGATCTTTTATGATGAGAAGAATAATTAAAATTTCAAGGTAATATGCTCGACGAATTTTTATTTTGCAATGATTTAGGAATGTTTTATTATATTTTGTAATGATTAGGATTATAATTTTGTGAATATTTAGAAATATAATTTTGTACGGATTTCTTTAGGAATGTGCTTTTGTAAGGATATAAGAATGTGATTTTGTAATGATTTAGGAATGATCTTTTTGTAAGAATTCTTAGATTTGTGTTTTGATGATTGTGTTATGTTAAAGAATTTCTTTGTTTCATGTGTGAACCTTTTTGAGTGAATAAGAGTTAAGCATATTCTATGAAAATGAGAATATCGAAAGGAGAATTAATATTTTAAATATGTAAAAAATTAAAAATAAGGACGAAGAAGAAAAATTAATATTTACAACTGTATGAATTAACCTTTATGAGGATACAGATATTCGATGTTTTGAAGTATAAAAATAGTAATTTGTTAGAGATGAGTACTTTTTAAATTTGTTTATGTGGTAATCGATGCTAGAAATTATATTTGATAAGAAAAATATGTGTATGGGTTCAATATTTTGAAATATGAATTTTGTGTTGATATCTCGATATGAATATATGAATGTGTTTATGTAATTTTTTTTAAAGAAAAAAAAAAAGAGAAGGTGATGTGTATGTAAGCACGCTAAAAGATGTTGAGAAGTAGTATTTTAAAGTGTTTTGGTAATTTTAGTATTTTGTTATGAAAGAGAAATAATATTTGAACTGTATGATAACTAAGATTTTTGTTTTGAAGCCTTAAATTAGAATTATTACTTAAGAGAAAAAAAAAAGATTTTCTTTATATGTGCGTTGTGGAATGAAAGATAATTTGTTGTGAAATGTAGATATAAGGGTGATTATGTAAAATGATTTGTGCATGATTATTGATATTTTATCTGTATACGGTAATTGATATTTGCTATTTTAGGTAATTGAGGAATTTGAGTATTCATGTTTGTGTACAATTATCGATATTTGCTATTTTAAGCATTTGAAGAATTTAAGTATTGATGTTTGTGTATAATTATTGATATTTGCTATTTTAAGCATTTGAAGAATTTTAGTATCGATGTTTGTATATAGTTATTGATATTTCCCATTTTAGGCAATTGAGGAATTTAAACATTGATATTTTGTGTATGATTATTATATTATGAGACTCTACATTAAATAGAACCAACAAGATGCTTATCTATGCACTGATGCTTAGACCTATCCTGACTTACGCCTCCCCTGTCTGGGCCCACTGTGCACCTACTACTATGGATATCCTAGAAAGCTCTCAATCCAGCATCCTACGAACTATAGTAAAAGCACACTGGTACATACGCACTGCTGATATCAGAAATTCATTAAATTTCCCAACCATCAAGCAATTCATCAAGAAACTAGCGAAAAACTTCTACAATAAAATCGATATCTCCACCAACAGAACTATTCAGGCAATAGAGAAATATACTCCAATCAATAATTATCAACTTCTGCACAGACCACGTGAAATACTACTTGATTAATTCTCAATTTCTCATCATCATCATTTTTCTACACCGTTTCCTGCCAAAATCTACTTCAAAATGACAAGCATCATCAAAAGCCAATAGGAGCGCACCCAGCATCCAATAGAAACGCTCCCTCTCCACATTCAAGAACCGACTTCAATTTCTTCTTAACCAGACATGAGGAATAAGTCAAGATACTTCTACCAACGCCACTAGTATTAGCCTCACTTAACAGTAATAATAATCAATAGCATTTATTTAAAAATTTAAAACTTTTAAGATAAAAAGGAACCACCTTCAAGAATCTTCTCTTTCTCGTCGTCAGCACTCTGACTATACCTTAATGTCCATTCTGCAAATAAAATGGACTTCTCAGATTCTAATATCTAATAACTTAAATTTAAATTTAATTTTTAAATTTTTAAAATTTTACTGATTTTTAAAATTTTACTGATAACTTTTAATGTTAATTGTAAAATTAATAACTAAGCATTGCTCGTTTAACTTTTTTACTCTGGCAATTCATTATTTTTTCAATTTTTGAATTAACTTCTGGGCAAGCTGAAAACCAAAGTTCTGTCTCACCTCCAACTAATTAATTAAAACTGGGGATTAAAGCCCGTGAGGGTTATGCACCCCAATATAAAGTCACGTTCCTTCCTCAATGCGCAAGGATACATGGTAAAGACACGTTGACAAAAGGAGATTTACAACCCTTCGGAGGGAAGTCCGTGGATTTCTGGGAATTTCTTAGTGATCTTAGGATCCCCCCTAGTTGCGTAATATCCGTTGAAAGTTTGTCTAGCTTGCTATACAAATATCTATGTGGTATTTCACAGTGTTTAAAAAGTAAGTTTCATTCACAATTTCTTAAAAATAGAAGCAATCCTTCGTTTTTTACGCTATTTTTACTGAGTATTTAAAAAAAAAAAACACTATACAAATTACTTTATTAAGTATTAAAATGGACAATAGATATTTTAGATACGCTATTTAGAGAGAGAGATAAAGAAGAAATTTTTTTTTTTTTTATTATAACTAAAGGAATATTGTTCAAATTTTTATGATAAAATTGAATGCACATCTACATAAATTATGTGCGTAACCATTTATTATTACTATTTTTTCAAAACTCCATTTGTAGGAATCAGATTAAAATATATCGAGTTTTTATGATTAAAGGAAGAATACAGAGAAAAAATTTATTGCATTAAATTTTTACTGGTTCTTATATATGTGAACAATTTTACATGGCTAATACATTTCTCAAGAACGGAAACATTATTTTACTGCTTTGAAACAGCGTATGGAGTAGCAGAATGGTTATGCTCGCTATTTTGTGGCTAGTGATGTTTTAGTCGCAACGAGGGTTCGAGGCCTATTTTCCTAGAACCGCCACCGTGTTTCAAATTTAAAAAACAATAAATAGCTCTCATGTTTCTTCCAATTGCGACACTAATAAATATTCAATCCTTACAAATTTTGTTTTAAGATTTCGACCTCGAATTAGCCTTCCCCCCTCTCTTTAGTATAGCAACTAATGCAGAATGAAAATTATTAAATGGATATTATATGAATGAAGCTCTGCCAACAAATATTAGCTACTCAAGAGGCTATTGTTTTCTATAACCTATAAATGCCGTACCTGACCACTTTTCAAAAATTAACTTGTTTTTTCTTTTTTTATGTCTGCTTTCATTAGTAACGAATTTAATTTTCAAACATACGTCGTAATAATTTTCTTTTGAATTTTTTATTGTATTGAAAAAAAATATATGCAATACGTGTCTGATACCTGCTTTCATCACTAATGAACTCAATTTCCAAAAATATACCGTCATAAATTTCCCTCAATTTTTTTCTTGGATTGAAGTGAAACAAATATGAAAATTAAGTATTTTATATACCTATCTATTTATGTATTACCTTGAATAATTTGTAAACTGGTATCAAGGAAGGTCTGAAAATAAATAACCTTATTTAGAATTTTAAGCGGTGAGGCAGCCTTTTTTTTTCCCCTGAGAACTTCAAATTACATATTATTAGTTTGGCTTAGTGGTCAAATGATTTTAATATTGATTTACAATTATTAGCTATCAAATGAACTATTTTTTTATGTGGACCCACCTTGTTTGGCTAAATCTGTTCTTTGTAAAACTTTTTAATTTTTATTGAATTGACTTTTCACCTCTCTAAAATAATAATAATAATAATAATAATAATAAAAAAAAAAAAAAAAAAAAAAAAAGAAAAAAAAAAAAAAA
>BMAW01043213.1:341957-363047 GCA_019974015.1 Nephila pilipes | reverse complement strand
CGAAAAAAAAAACTGACCAACAATCCCCACCAGAGACAATGAATAATGTTTCAATACAACAGGGATCACACACAAATCCAACAGGAAAGGTATATCCACAAGTCTAAACTAGCAATAACAAGAATGAAAGGAGCTGTTAACAAGTCTAGATGAGAATTCTTTTCTGCCTAATTAGTAAGGGTACATGTTTACAAACCTACACAGATAGGCAGTTAGCTCTACCATCAAAAGGTTACCATAAACAGTGGTGACCACAACATAAATAAAAGCAAGTAGTGCCGAAGTAATTTTATTAGATATAAGAATTGGGTTGATTGATTGTTTATATTATACTTAGATGCAATACAAGGGCTATTGTCGATGGACTTCATAATTCTGAACTATAATCAAGTGACAAAGATAACACTTGAACTGGCATGCTTCTATCGACACTATGCCACCATGAGGATTCAGCACCCCAACAGATTTAACATGTAACCTGTAACACAACATGTCTTTAGAGGCATCAGACTATTGACTTTGAACCTGTAACACTGACTATGAACTCGTGACAATGACCACTCAATTATGGTGCCATATAAAACTTGGGAATGGGATTCAAGTATGAGCAAGAACCTGTTCAGAAAAATTAAGGTAAAAAAGCAGTTTAAGTACCTAACCTCTTCTCTCTCTACCCTTCCACCAAAGACATCCCTGCAATTCATCCTAGTTTACAGATAATTACTATTTAATGATCAAAATTTAATCACAGTCACTTTATTTACTAATCATTTTTATTTAAATATTTAGAAATTGCTATCCTCTTTTATATGAAGCCATCAATCTTAAGATTGTATTCTCCCACTACAGTTTACATTGCATATTGAATAAAAGGAGTTTTAGATATGGAATACTGTTGCCTGTTCTTTTCTGAATTGTTCTGCATTTGGAAGGCATTGGTGATAACTTTAAGAATACATATCACAAAATTAGAATAATTGTGACAGAGTATTTGATATATCCCTCATAATTTTAAGCCATAAATACAAAGCTAAAATTTAAACGATTGTACTAAATTTTTGTACATTTAAAGAGGAATTTAAAGCCCAATCAACTTTAAAGTGCAGTAACACTCATTATTCTACAATCATAATTCGTTAAATCAAATCTTAAAAATTGTAAGCCCTCCATTACTATTATAAAGTGTCCTTATATAATGCATCACTTACACATAGCATCTTAAAAGATTTTTGTAGTATTTTAAATATTTATATTAAAATAGTTTTGCGTTCGTTCAATATTCTTTAGTTGAAATAAAACAAATGTAAAGATCAGTCTGGAAATGAATCATTAAAAATTATGTTGAACATATCACAACTCAAATATTTTAATAAATAAATATTATTATATTGCTTTTGACAGTTTTACATATTTTTAAAGATCCCAAAATAAATCAGCTTTTAATTTACACAATGCAGATTCTTTACTCATCAAAGCAAATATTTCAGACAGTTTTACATTTTCTGAAAGTAAAAATCAGATCACAAAACGCTGTTTTTGAAAAGTACTTTCTTCAAGAGGACACACAAATGTAACTAAGAATTCAGAGGTTATGTTTATGTATGTTAGATATAAATCAAAAAGCTAAATATCCCTCTTGGCAGGGTTGCCAACTAACACTTACAAAAGTTTCAATTGCCTGCATTAAGAGTTTCCTTCACTAAAATATTTCAACATATTATTAATTTAAATACTTATTTATTTATCATTAGTCAGAAAATTAACACAAATAAACGAGAAAATAAATCACTTGCCTAAAATGTGAGTCTGATGCTGTAATGATGATGGGGACAAAGTAGTGGCATTAGGTGGAGAATGAGGCATTTGAACACATGAATTTGCAAGACCTGTTTGATCCTCTGCATCTAAGGGTGTTGTTAATGGAGGAGGAAAATGTAAATTTGTCAAATCGGGTAATGATCCTGTGTTACTTGAAATTGGCACATGTACAGATCCACTTTCATCTTGAGAAGGAAATATACTAAAAATATGAACATGATATATATCAATTCTTAAAATCAAGGTAAGTTAAAAATTGCATTTAACAGACTTTTCATCAAAATACATGAGTGTCAAGAAATATTTAAAACCTTTAATTAAATATACATTTAAATTTATTTGACTTTATTGTGTTATCTGAAACATAAAAGTATCACAAACCCTTCAAGGAAAATGTTACAACTTACAAATCCTGTATAAAACATATTTTGAGATTTCTAAATTCTCAATCAATTACTATCTTTTTTTAAAAAATATTTTAAGTCATTTTTATGTGCCAAATTGCATACATTTTTAAGAAATCAAATATTTTTAAAAAGTACTACTTAGACAAATTTATTTAGCATAATGATACAGAAATTTTCTAAAAATTGGATGTTTCAATAGTATTACTAAATTTTTGATAAATTTCAATTATTCAATTTAGAACAAAATGTTATCACATGATATTATAAGTGCAGAAAAATCTCCAAAGATACCCTCCTTCATTTTCAGAATCCTGATATGTGCACTCAAAAGAAGACCTTCTTCTCTTATATTCATTACTCTATAAGTTGAATATTTGGGCAGGAATACACAGAATTTAACAATCAAAATATAAGCTCTTTAATTCAATCAACTAAGTCTCTTTGAAGTACAGGTTGTGTGGATTTTACTTCCTAATATTTGTTTCCATTTTATCTAAAGTTCTTGTACCTTTTGCTAATGCCTCATATTAGACAAAAAAAATTATATTGCTCCTCACATGTTGAATTTTTCAACATGACAAACTAATCTGATTGTAGACATATCTTGCATATATTGAAAATGTGCTCACAGTTACAAAATATTAAAACTTAATTTAATATTAATTTCATTTATATTAGAAATTTTGAATGGAGTAGAGTAAACTACAGTACTAAAAAATGAGTAATCCATTTATTAACCCAAAACTACAGATGCTTCCATATCAGATTTATAATTAATAACACAGTCAACTATTCATATAGAACTGTGGGAATATAAACATTGCAATTTTGATTACCTCCATAATACTATATAAAATAACAGAATCAATAAAAAAAATAGGATAATAAATCCAATGAAGATCCAAAGTATCACTTATTCATCAATCAAAATTTTAAAAAATTGGTTTTTTTAAACTGGATGGAATCAACACAGAAGGAAGTCTTCTTCAAGAACACTCTAAGCTGAAGACCCTAGGATTTTTGTACTTGGGAGCACATTCTAAATACCAGCAAGGAGGCAGGCACATTTATTTTTTCTCTAAGATAAATTTATAGGTTGACATAGTTAATACTACATATAATAAACATAAAAAAATTGCAAAAATATAATTTTCGATAAAAATTTATTGTATTCCTATGTAAAATAAATATTTACAAAATAATGCAGGCTTAAGTTTAGAAATACGGGATATATACATTTACAGGAAAGATTATAAGGTCCAAGTTATGAACAGGAATGTTTGAAATTTTATAATTATTTAAACATATTGTATTGAATGTTATAACATATGTGGTGATATTTAATCACTTTAACAGAGCAAGGACAGATACTACTCAACTTGTGTTTTGTGTTATGTTTTACTACAAAAAATAATTCTTCTGTATTCTTTTTCTGTCCCCCATTAGTGCTAGCAATACAACTGCACTTGTAAATATAATGTCTTGTAAATAAACCAATATAGTTCTTATAATAATAATAATCAACGCAACACATATTTATACAGCAATCACCAATATTTGGCAACTATGGACGTGATTTTGAAACATTCTACTCGAATCAGCGGAAATTAAGGTATGTTTATGCATTAAAATTTTGCTATTAGTATTCTTATTTAAGATGGATGAAAACAAAAGTGATCCTACTGCATTAAATCTCAATAATCCAAACATGGAAATCAAACGAGTAGTGGTTAAACTGTCAATTTTTTGGAGAAATAAGCCAAAATTATGGTTCTTGCAGCTTGAAGCACAATTCGCAAATAGCAGTATTTTGCAAGATACAACAAAATATAATGTCGCTGCTGCATTAGACGAAAATGTTTCCGATTTTGTTATTGATATTTTGTCAAATCCTCCTGAAAATGAAAAATATGAAAAGTTGAAAAAAGCTTTATTAAACAGAATAACTGATACAGAAGAGTCGAGATTAAAAAAGCTGTTTGTGCATTAAAACTAAACGATCTCGAAATTGGCAACAAACGCCCGTCCGATCTTTTACGCCAAATGAAAAGCTTGGCAGAAAATTATATTTCTGATGAAGTTATAAAATCTTTGTGGCTACATAGGCTTCCACAACAGACACAAGCCATTTTGTCAATAAGTAATGATACTTTAGATAAGATTGCCGAGATGGCTGATAAAATTATTACTGTTTACAGTTCGTCAGAAATATGCCAAGTAACAAAAGTTGGCTCATTGCCAAATTCGGCGTCATCATCCAATCATTTTGGCATACAATTTTTGCATGTTAAAATAGTTATGCAAAATTTGCCAAACAGATTCTTTGTCATTTCTTACAATATCAGTAATTGCATGAATACTTAACCGACAGTTAGATTGAACCAAATTACTGATTTTTTTTATGTTGTCAACTGTTTTTTCCATGGAAGGGCTACCCTGGTATGAATCATCTTCAATGTCTTCTTGGCCATCTTGAAAATGCTTAAATCACTCAAAACACATACAAACAATAAACACTCATTGCCATACACTTTCAATACATTATAAGTTTCAGTGACAGTTTTTCCAAGTTATTCATGAGAAATTTTTCAACAATTTGTTGCTCTATTGTTACACTTAACATTTTTTCAGCAAAACAAAAAATAATTCTCATGCAGCTGTATGGATTTATTTACAGAAGCAAGAAGCACTGCATTCAAAAGAGAAGGCTTCACACTAAACAGCTGTTGGTTGCTGGCGTTTGGCCCATACGTACTTCTTCTGTAGCAGTGTCAGTCTTGTTATTGAATATCCACACTTTGTACACAGACATTAGAAAAAAGGCATACTTTGAATAATTTGTAACAGAACCTTTCAAATACTTTCTAAAATTCATTAAATAAACATTATACCTTAATTCTATGACTAAAAAATAAAATCTATTCACAATTTTCTTATGAAAGGAACTACAATAAAATTCTATTTTATTTCATTGCAGCAACACAATTTTTTTCTTAATGTAACCATTAGTTTTCCAAATGAGAAACTTTACAGAAATAAAAATCCCAAATTTTCAAACATTGTCTAAGATTTTAGGATGTTTATTTACAATTTCAGCATCTGATTCCACAACTGTAAACAATACAAAAAAAAGATTCAACAATACACTAAAAAAATACATTCCTCATTGTTAATACACTCCAGGGGGGTTTAGAGAAATTCATAAGCACAACTGTATTTTTACAACAATAAGTATTATTTCATTATTATATGTTATTTACAAATTTTAATCTTACTTTATTCCTGGTACTTCACATGATTTTGGCCTTGATTGTTGCAGTGGTATAAGTTGTTGCTGCAAAATAAAAATAATTGTCCAGCCTTATAAAAAAATCAAATTTTCAATTAAACACTTGATACAGTTATGATTAATATTAAATACTGTTGATAAAATTTGAATACCTTTCCCCCAAATTAAATATCATTAACCAAGAAAGAGTAGTGCCAGACCATTGAACTTTTGAATTCAAAATATTGACAAAAAGTAATACAATACCATATGAGATAATATTTTATGAGATAAAGTTTACAATTAGGTAGTTTACAACAATGTTATAATGCCATTAAGCCCATTCTTGTTCCGCGTTAGAAATTAATAAATTAGTGGTAGCCGGTAGCATTCTCCCTACAAGCCATCAAAAGGTAAACAAAGACTTTGTACAGTACGTTCACAAAATAATAAGACAACACTAAGTATTTCTATATGAAATACAATACTGGTCTCTGCATTATGGACTACTACAAGAAAAGGCACACTCACGTAAAATTATGAATGATATGATGCGTTCAAACTGACATGTATACTCAATAAAAAAGTATTTGTAGAAATTTAGTGAAGATGTGTAATCTAAAGGAATAAAGCTGCAAAACATTTCCACTTCTCCAGTTTGCAAAATAATACAGGAGTAAATTCATTCATTTACATAATTATGACATTAAGAATATAGTTTTGATTTTATCACAAATTACCATAAATAACTTTCATCCCTAAAAATTTAAGTATATTTTCACTATAAAGAAAATTTTAATGCCTTTCAATTGATATTTATTTTATTGCTCTATCATCAGTAAAACAAAATATATTTGTACTGCTGCTAAAGCCTGTCATTATAAACATTTGCAGCCATTCAAAGTCTGATCAATGGAAAATAAGGTTGAATGAAAATTCTAGATGTTAAGGGTTAATTCTGACAAAAATTTTATCAAATATGAACCTAGACATATAAAAAAAAATGATGGATATAAATAAAAAAAAAAAAAAAGAAGAAGCCTGGAAAGAATTCTAAATTAAAAATTTAATAGTCTTAAATATATCAATTATAGAGTCAATATTAAATACATGCTTAATGACTGCAACAAGTATAAAAAGTTATTAACTAGAATGTACAATTTTGTGACATAAAATTAGGAAGATTTTAATTTAGTCACTATATTTTTTTTCCAAAAAAAATATTTATATTATTAGTTTAGGGGGGAAATTAAATACTATACTCATTTTATAAATATACACAAAAATTGATTATAAAATAAATAGGATTAATCTGAAAAAATTTAGTGTTTTACATAATTATTTAGGATTACAAATACAGTTTCTTTCATTTGTAAACATTAATTTAAAGCATTATTTTGAAACAAAAAAAAATTATATAACTGATGAAAACCTATAGGAAATTATTAAAACAACAATAAAAAAGTTATTTTTTTAAAAAAAATACTACCTTTTTTGGATCCCAATAACTGTTTAATTGATCATTTTCATGCACAGCATTTCCATCAATATCTAGATTTAAAAAAATTGCATTGCTATTGGTGCATTTCAAGTTTCTATGGGAAGACTTCATGAAACAATATTCAAGTTAAATAAATATTATATGAATTTATTCAACAAACATGTAGATAACCTTTATATAATGAGAGTATAATCAGTAACAAAAAATAATAATGGAGTATAATTTTATAATTACTTATTGTAGCTATATTATTAGTAATTGCTAAATGCCATAATAAAATATTTCCATTACATATTAAAAAAAAAAACTCGATGGAAACAATTCCAAACAGAGATTGTAATATAAAACAGAAAAATACACAATTTAAAATCAAGTGAAATTTATATAATATCCTATATTATACTACCTTCAGTATACATCCTCTCCTCTTAACTTCAATTTGAACTTTCCTTTAACTTTTAAAACTTTGTTCGGGACAAATTTTGCCATTGTCTATTTCAAAAATGACTCTTTCTCTTTCCTCTTTGTCCCATGTAATATACTTAATCTTGCAGAATATTTTTAAAAAAACAAAATTTTCCATTCTGTATTTATCAAAGTACTCAGTTTAGCAAAATTCTACTTTCAAAACTATATTTATAATAATTTATTAAAGTAACATTACAATCATCAATTTTAAATTTGATAATTTTCAATTGGGGAGGAAGGCAGATTTGTTATAAGAAATTACAGAGCATTTTGAATGTACTTTAGTGTACACAAAATCCTTTGTTAGCTTTTTTTTTTCAGTGCTTTAGTGTATATCATATGAATCACTTTCAACAGAAATCTACATAATAAAAGATATTCAAAATGAATCTAGTACATGCGGAAAATCCTGTTAAACATTTTCACCACATCAAAAAATATCACCAAATGACGAAATATTCCACCAATAAAAAAATGAAAGAATATGAAACATAATATTCTATTTTGTTCATCTGCTGCTTGTCCTTATAATGACATGATGACAGACAAGTAGTTTTATTCAACTTTCTTTAGCTTCTACCTTAAACAAAAGTTCTATCAATTGTTATTAGATCTTATTTCTTTGTAATTTCAATTTACATTTTGGAAAAAAAATGATACAAATTTTGATAATCCAACTATGCATTAAAGTGCCAAAAGTCATATCTCCAAATATCATATGGGACCTCCTTTTGCCCATGAACTGCCACAAAACAATAGAGTATTTACAACACAAGTCATCAGAGTCCCCTGAAGAAATATAAAGCCGTGCTGCCACTACATACATCCAGAACAGCGAAAGTGTAGGATTCTGAATATGAACTGACTGTTTAATCACATCCCATATATGTTTGATGGGATTAGTGTCTGACGATCTGAATGGCCATGTCATTCATTACAATTTTCAAGAATGTTAATCATACCAATGGCAAATTGTTTTGGCTTCTTGACATGGCACATTGTCATCCTAGAAAACTCCAAAATTATTTGGGTACGTGAAATCCGTGAATAGTTGCAAATGGTCTCCAAGAAGCTGATCATAATTATTTACAATAAATGATTAGTTCAGTTTAACCAGAGGACCCAATCAATGCCATGTGATAACAACGCTCACCATTATGGAGCCCCACCAGCTTGCATGCCCTATTGATAACTTTGATCCGAGATCCAGTCCATACTCAAACCCTACCACAACTATATCATCAACTTTTTCCAAGTCATCTGACCCAGCAACATTTTCTAGTCATCTAAAGTCCAATTGATATGTTCATGAACCCTGCAGAGGCACTGCAGAAGATTGTGTGTTAATAAAGTCACTAGAATCTGTATTCCACTGTCATTTCCCATCATCACCAAATTGTGATGCTCAGTCCTCACAGATAAGTCTGCCAAATATCACAAATTGATTGTTGCTGTTATTTGATGCAGTGTTGCTAGTCTGGAAACTCTGATTACTCTTACACAGACATGGCTGGTTTTAGTCATTTAGACACAATTAGTCACTGGTACATTAAAGATGTAGCAAGAGAAAGGAAAGGAATATGACTCACAGGTTTGAGTAATAAAATTCAAACATTTCAACATTAACCACTGTCATAACTTTCTTGATCAGAAAACTGATGTTCACACGCAAAAATTTATAAGAATGTAAGGTTTGGCTAAAGGGCAAAATAAAAAACATTGGGGAATAGCATGCCATCAATCAAGAAACATATATAGATGAGTTTCTGAGTCTTGAGATTCATGATGATGAGGGTCCATTAATTGCTGTTTCGAGTGAAATTAGGAATTTTAGGCCAGTGAAATAATTGGTATAGTTTCACTGAAAAATTTTGCTAACTTACATGGCAGACAGGATTTTACAGAAGTACTATAAATATTTTTAAAAATACTTAAGCATCTTCATAACATTAAAACTGTATTCATGGATTACAATGCATACTTTATAAACATGTCATTTACTATATAGCCAAATTTTAAAAACATTGATGATGTTATTTAAAATAGAAATGAAGTAATGAAAATAACCAATATTTCATTATTTCTCTGGAATTTTAAGAATTATCATAAAAATTTCTAGACTTATTGATTTCTAATTTAACAGTGAGAATTTAAAATATCAAAATTATTTATTGATATTCTAACACCATGGTTTCTGAAGGTATATCCAATTAAAATAAATAAAAAATATGACTTTCACAACAACAAAATTATAAAAAGATAATTTACCAAATAAATAAAAATCTGAAGCAAGTAACCTTGCTCTTGATATATTTTCTTAGATATAAATTCTGTAACTACATACATAATTTACATATTTGTTCATAAATTCTGCATATCCTTCAAAAATCCTAATTTGATATTTCAACTTACCAAGCCCAAAATAAAACTTATTTCCAGAAAAAGTATTATATGTAAATATAGAGCATGTATTTTTACCCCCAAAAAAATGAATGCATAACATTAAGAATAAAAATAACAATGCTTTTAAACATTTAACATTCAAAGAAAGTAAAGATAACATGTTACAACACAAGAGTGCCTAAGGGACATTAATATTTTTTTGTCAAAATCTTAAAGTATTTCATACTTACCAATATTCCTGTTATTAGGAGGTGTATTGGCACCATGATAGCTATCTGGTGTATTCATGGCACTTTGGTGAAGGGCAGAATCCGAATTAGTCCTAAAATGAATGGCAATTATTCAAATGCACAGGATACAGAATTGAATGTTTTAAAATATGCTTAAAATTATATACATAGTAAAGACAAAAATAATCTGTTCACATTATTTACTGTTTGATCAATTTTAAACAAAGTTTTAAAATAAGTATCTGATTACAAACTAATAAAATAATACTTCCTACAAAATTAAAATGAAGTAGAGCAATTATTGCATTCGCATTTTAATCTTAAAATCAATCAAAAATGTATATGTGAATATGTGATATTTTTCAAAACATATTTGATACTTGGCTATACTGCTATTTTTAATCAGCTTTAAAAATAAAGAAATAATTATACAATGATGTATAATTATTTCTACAATGAAACAATTTTCAAGCATCTATTGCTCAATTCCTTTAAAGTATTTGATATTTTTAAATCAATTTCTCATACTTACATGTATTCTAAAGATATTTTTTATAGAGTTAATTTAAAAGAGTGATACTGACAAATTGATTTTTAAATTTAAGAGATTGAAGGAAATCTCAACTAGATTCACAACAAAGACTATATTAGTATATTAAGCCAAATTAAGAAATGGGGAAAAAAATTAAGTATAAAAAATATAATATTTAATGTCAAATACACAATTATTAATAAAGATTCACTAAAATATTAAGAGTCATGGGATAGTAACATCAAGTAGGAAATAAGGAAATATACAAATGAATGGTTCAATGCCAAGCCTCTCTAATGCATTCAAGTGATTCATGTGAAGTTATCTGATATGATTATGGCCACACACTGAGAATTAACAGATTTTAAACATGAAATTCTAGTTGAAACTACACAAATTTCGAAAATTCCTAGGGAATTCAATATTCTTTGATCCACAGAGTAAGAGTTAGCAGAGTATATAATTTCAGGCATTAAATCTTATCAATGATAACACAGCGACCAAGACCAGCCATGTCTGTGTAGAGTAGTCAATGTTGCCAAAATAACACTGCATCAAATAACAGCAATAATCAATGTGGGACATTTGGCAGACTTATCCGTGAGAACTGAGCAACACAATTTGGTGATGATGGGAAATGACAGTAGAATACAGATTCTAGTGCCTTTATTAACACACAATCCACTGCAGTGCCTCTGCAGGGTTCATGAACATATCAATTGGACTTTAGATGGCTAGAAAATGTTGCTGGGTCAGATGACATGGAAAAAGTTGATGATGTAGTTGTGGTAGGGTTTGAGTATGGACTGGATCTCGGATCAAAGTTATCAATAGGGCATGCAAGCTGGTGGGGCTCCATAATGGTGAGTGTTGTTATCACATGGCATTGATTGGGTCCTCTGGTTAAACTGAACTAATCATTGATTGTAAATAATTATGATCAGCTTCTTGGAGACCATTTGCAACTATTCACGGATTTCACGTACCCAAATAATGATGGAGTTTTCTAGGATGACAATGCGCCATGTCAAGAAGCCAAAACAATTTGCCATTGGTATGATTAACATTCTTGAAAATTGTAATGAATGACATGGCCATTCAGATCGTCAGACACTAATCCCATCAAACATATATGGGACGTGATTAAAAGGTCAGTTCATATTCTGAATCCTACACTTTCGCTGTTCTGGATGTATGTAGTGGCAGCACAGCTTTATATTTCTTCAGGGGACTCCGATGACTTGTGTTGTAAATACTCTATTGTTTTGTGGCAATTCATGGGCAAAAGGAGGTCTCATGTGATATTTGGAGGTATGACTTTTGGCACTTCAGTGCATAGTTGAAAGATCAAAATTTTTATCATTTTTTCCAAAATGTAAATTGAAAAAACAAAGAAATGAGAGCTAATAATAGTTTCTAGAACTTTTGTTAAAAGTAGAAGCTAAAGAAAGTTTAATATTCCACTCCAATGATTTGTGTAGCAAATACACCACCGAGTTGTGGCAGTTCATGGGCAAAAGCAGGTCCCAAACAATATTGGGAGGTATCCCACACTTTTAACACTTTAGTGTACATTAAATGAAGTATAGTTAATGAAATGAAAATTTACGATTTTTTCAATAAAAGCTGACATTTTTAACATGCATAGCAATTGAAATAATTGAATTCAAACAGTCTCACTTCTGAAAATTATATAAATGTTAAAATAAATCAGATGAATAGATGCTTGGGTTTAATATGCTACAAAATAGTAAAGAGGTGAGCAAAGAAGAAAATTTTAATACCTGCACAGTACTACTTCAATTATATGCATAGAAGTAATAATATTACACAGATATACAATCTCATATCCATAAAAACATAATACCCATTGATAAATTCATTTATTTACACCAAAATCAAAAAATTATTCTCCAATATTACATTTCAATAGCATATAACTAAAAGTATTTAGTATATACAAAAATTTAAACAGTACAACTATGAGATATTTTTACCTAGTTAATAAAATATTTTGAGAGATTTAATTTTTTATGAAATGATTTTTTATTTATTTTTTAAGCATAACCTATGTAAAACGATTTTGAAACCAAATTAATTAATACATATAAAAACTAACTTTCAACATTAGCCATAATTATAAGAGTTGGTCACAATCTTAAAAAAAAACTAAACTATTAGTCATTTCACAGAGTATTCCTGCACATTACAATTGTCTACAGAAATCTTAACAAAATTGTATAAACTAAACAATAAGAATGAGTTTAATAACAAAAAGTACATAGCTTAGTCTACAATCCTAATCATTAATACAAATAAAGCAATTTGTAAAATAAAAACTAGAAGAATACAAATGTTTTGAAATGAAAGGGAAGGATTCCCTTTAATTCACATAGAACACATAGCATAATGAAAATAATGAATTATTCAACAGAAGTGTGAATGAGAAAGAGATAATTCAATGCAATTTTTATGCAATATATATAATTCCCTATATTAATGAATTTATCAATAACACTGTATGTAAAAAATATTTTTTCATTCCTGAATGAAAAAATAACAAAATAAAAGCAAACAGATTAATTTTATTAATTTCAACATTTAAGCACATTTTGTCTCAATTTACTTATTATAAATATAAACATTTTCTTCAAATATTTTTTCTGATACATGTTTCAACAAAATATTCATACCTTCTCCAATTTGTATCAGGGGGTGGAGATAGATACGATGAGTTGTACGGTGAAACATCAATCTGTAAAATAAATAAGCAGAAATGACATTATAATTTACAAAATTTGAAACAAATCTATCATCTTTTTATTGATTATTTAGAAAACATCATCAAAATAGCAAATATAAGAATATTCCCAAAAGAAAAAGTGACTTACACTCACTAAATCAAATCCCATTTACGAGTCTCCTTTTTTTTTAAACCTTTTTTTATAAACAGAAGTAACAAAAAAATTTGTAAGGCAGTTAAAGCTCTATTACATAAAAAACTATTAAAGTGATTAAGTTCTAGATCAAAATAAATTAAAATTGCATCATGCAATTTAGTTAAATTTATAAGGATGTTACTTAAGAAATACATAAAAAAGAAATTGTCACAATTTATCAGAAATTTTAATATTAAGCAAAAAGAAAGAAAAATCTGAAATATTAACTATTAGATATATAATACAAAACTCAAAATAAAAATATATAGTGTGTAGTTTTAGTGTAGTTTTTATTAACGTTGCACTAGAAGCAACACGAGGGCTATTGGCGACGGACCTCGTAATTTTGAACCACGGTAAAGTGACGAGGACGACACCTGAGCTGGCACCCCCCTCTCCTAACATCCACACCACACCAACGGGAGGACTTTGGGCCCCGAACAGATTTAACGTGCATCAGCCCCGGTTACACGGCGGGTCTTTGGTGGCCAAGGATCGAACCCGCGACTGAACGAAAACCGCCTGTCGCTAGTCCACGACCTTGACCACTAGGCTACCGCGGCCCTATAAAAATATATAATGGTCACATTAAATAAAAACATTGTTCATTTGAAACAAAAACATGCAAGAGCTTATGAAAAGTAGAAGTTATCTTGATTTATAATAAATACAAAGTACATCATTAATTTAACCTTAAAGATCTAACAATCAAATGAATTATATTTTGATACAGTTAATAATTTAAGTAATATTATGAAAATAGATGGCTGAAATCAGAATATTAACTAGCTATTTTTCCCATCAAGCATTCTTTGAAAAAACAGGAAATGCACTATTCTGATGGTTTTATTAATCCAATTTTCATAGATTTTATCATTTCCTATTCTGAAAAAGTTTAAGACTGTTCCTACACAAAAAGGCATCTCCTTAAAATAATCTAGCATTTCAAATCAATATATGAAGAATAAAAATTAATTGCATTCTCGTTTAAAAAACTAGGGAAAACATTTTTAAAATTAACTTAAAAAGCATACATTTAAGAAAAATAATTCTATTTTTGAAGAAAAAAAATGGTTTTGAACCTTTTTAATTAAAAGTATCTTGCAATCATTTTTTTAATTTGATTTACTTTAACAGTTATGACTCATTTTAAAAAATAAATTTTTCAATTACTTATTTTCCTTACATCACATTTTGAATGAAAGCAAATTTAAAGGATTACATTAATTTAAAAATAAAACAAATGATATTGATATAAATTTATATTTTAGGTAAAAAATTTCAAAATACATATTCGTGAAAGAAAACATAAAATATTTCAAAGTAAAATTTAAGAAAAAAAAATCAAAAGATTGCATTCATAGTTTAAAAACATTCAAAAGATAAAAATTAAAGCTCCATAAAAATTTAACATGCTGCTTACATTTGTATCTTGTGTCATTCATAAAAATCATTTTAATTCTAATTTGAACAATATTTATACTTATACACAACCAATAAATTAAAAATATTTAAACTGTAACATTCAAAAATTGATACAATAAATAATGAACTTTTCCATTATGCAGGTGGCCAGAAAAAAACACTCCTAAAATGTGTGATGACATGCCAAATATAGCAACAATGCTGAGCGATATTGGTTTTATAAGTGAAATTGAGCTAAATATTCACATTTTATGGTTTAAAACATTTTTTTAGAACTGCATGAAGCAGAATTCAACATATGGCTTTCTTTGTATATATTATTTGACTAAAACTATTTTTATAGAAAGAAAATGGGTTTCACAATATGGATATTATCTAAAGATGAGGAAAAGGCAGTGAAATTCCTACAAGATAAAGGAATTCTTCATTGGCAAATATTTTATAAAAATCGTGAAATGATGTATTTTACCAATAACGATACACCAAAATAGCATTAACACTTTAGATTCTGGCGAGAAAAAATAGGAGTTGGATTTCACATTTAGTTTGAAGGATTGTGCCTAAATTTCCTTACAGCAGTAAATTTATCCATTGTTGGTGCCATGAACTGACCTCAGTTGAGTTTTCTAATATGCTATCAAAAATGAAGCACAATACAGTGGTTGACGGGAACAATTATATGTGGGAGATTGCATTCTCATGCCTTGCAATTATGGCTAAGAATCCATAACCTTGTTATTGCCTGGCCTATTAACTTATTACAGCCAGAATATATTTCAGTAGCCATAATATTCAATGCAAAGTCCTTATATGCATTTGCAAAATTTGCATAATCATTTGAACAAATAGGAAGCAGTAAGGAGAAGGTGAAATATTAAAAAGATATTTATTTACCTATATATATATATATATATATATATATATATATATACTAATACATGACTGGTTACATCAGTCATTCATCCTCATCCAACATCTGTTATTTCCATATACATCCATATGTTACATCTCATATCATCAGTAATAATTTACATAATATTGACGTTTGTCAATTGACAGAACAATTAATATATTATTTGCATAAGATAATGTAAGAAATAAATTTTTAATATTTCTAAAAAATATTGCAATATTATACTGATTCAAAATGAAGCAATACTCATAACTTATTTTAATTGCAATAAATGTGTATTTAACATAGACATTTGTGAGATGACAAAACTGTATTACAAGTAAGTAATCACAGTTATTTCCAAACAGTTACATAGATCTGAAAATAAAATTGACAGAATAATAGAGGTTTACAAAAGTATTTTTATAAGAGAAACATTGGACGTGTTCTTCCTCCATAGTGGGCTTTTGGAGGCTTATGCAATTTTTGTAGCCATTTCGGTTCACTCACCTAAAACTTTACATAGCACAATTGAAAAAAAAATGTTGTAGGTGATAGTACAATTTTTTCTGATTGCTGGAAGGAATACAAAACAAAGGATTTGAAAGAAGCAAAATATGATCATCTCACAGTTAACTTAGAGATACAATTTTGCAAACCCAGACACTGAGTATCATATACAAACAGTTGAAAGAATGCAGGGCATTACAAAATGGAGTAATAAATGCTAACATGACACATTATGCCACCATCTGGAATCATACTTCAAAAAGTATATACAGTGACAATTACATTAAAAAATTTTAAAAAATTTCCAAAATGTTGCAAGGCCTCTTTAAATTCATGGTACTTGTTCAAATTTAAATTGTATTTGTTTTATAATATATTTTGAATTTATTAATATTGTTTTAATAAATTTATCAATACTGTTATAATAAAAAAAAATCTTACTTTTCTTCATAGCACCCATATAAAGGAAAAGTACCTTAAATAAATTACTTTGCTGGATTTTGATTCTTTTGAACAGAATAAAATAAATCCACTATTAAACGTACCCTTTTATTTTCAAAGGCGAACCGACGACTTTGATGCGGCACTGAGTGACGCCCTCTCTCACGATGCATTCTATCAGCTGAAACTTCTCGACCTTGTTTCATGTCTTCTAAACTGTTTAAAGCACTCTAAAAAAATAATTGAAATAAATTAGATTAACATATAAATTAAGAGAACATATAAATAAATGAACTATTTCAACAACTTTCCACAATGAGAAATGATAAAAATACTTACAAAATTTTCCATGTCATAAAATCTAAATCTTTCAATAATCAAGGAATCTTAAGCAATATTTTTAATCAAAAAAATCTGTGGACTAGGTTAAACTATCAAAAACAATTAAGATTTTTTTCCATATACTACCATTTAATAATTCTAGATTTTAAATTTTTTTTTTTTTTTTAAATTACATCTGCCTCTGCTTAACTGTAATTTTTAGAAAAAGTAATGAAATTCTTGTTTTAGATTTAGAAAGTGAACAATTCTGAGAAGAATACTCTCTTTCAAAAAGGAAATGTGAACTTTGAAAGATTTTTTTTATTTATATTTATAAAATTAAAATAAGTTGTTACTAATTTATAAGCTGACATTTTGTAGGAAAAAAAAATTCATTTGCAAAGCATTTACACATCACAGTACATATAATTTTTAAATAACAATAAAAAAAATGAAACATATTTAACAAATTTATTCAATATGTATTTCAAGAACAGTAACAAAAAATATTTTTGTAGTATTAAAATAAAATTCATTCATACAAATTAAACTTTTTCATAAAATATTTTCATTTTGAAACATTAAAATTTTTACTAAATAAATTATAAATTCATTCAGTTTCCCATTTATTTCTAATAAAATTTAATATTTAAATAAAAGGAAAGATGGTTTTCACCTCTTCTTAAAAAATTTAAAAAAATAATAATAAATTAATTAATCAGGGCATGAGATGGCAATAGATTGACAGCTAAAATGATCTAAAAACAACCATAGTGACTCTTATCTTAGTTAATGTATTTCTTCTTACGAGAGTTCTGCAGTAAAAGCAACCTTTTTTACCTGAATTGTATTGCAATTAGAAAAAACTTTAACCCATTTCAGGTACAATCAATCATAAGACCAAATGTCATACAATTATTTTAATAATATTCAAATCTCATAATTTTAATAACAAATGAAAATCACACAATCATTTAATTCAAAGTACAATTCAAAGCAATTTGTTTTTTTTTTTAAATCACTATCAAAAATATTAAATTCTCAAAATTTCACATTGAATTCAAATACATTTAAATAAATCAATTATTTTATTAAAACAACAAAGAGAGCATTTTAATAGGTTATTTTATGAAGCAACTGCAACGTCTTAGTATGGCAAAGGCTCAATTGTAAGTAATGAAGAAATAAGGACAATATCATTAGTAAGGTTAGAAACACATTCAGTTTTTAACTTTATCACACATATTTATTTTTCAGCCATTTTAAATATTATTCATTTGAAAAATACTGACCTGAAGGTCAATGCTATTATTACCAATCTGATTCACATTGGGTAAAGAACCAGCCCGATATGCCCCAAGTGACTGATTGATGTGTAAATGATGATGTTTAGGTCCCTAAAAAGTTAAATTAAAATTAATACAATGCATTAAAAATTTTACATAACATCAAGGCTACCTCTCAATCTCTGAACATCAAAATGTAAATTAATTAAATTTAAAAATCAATAATATATAACCATTCAATTTATGCGCTTATTTTCTTCTGGGAGATTTTGCAACCTCAATACATATATTTTCCCCACTCTTATAAAAATAAACAACTCTAATGAAAATTACATGTGTTATTTTCAGCTTTGATGATATCAAACAATTATAAATGATTTAATGCAAACATAAACAATTCCAACAAATTTACAAGAATATAGAATATGAAAAAAATTTATAATATTTTTACCTTTTAATTCCATGATTTTTAAACAACTTCTGCCATGAAAATTTATGTATGTATGTATATGTATGTAATATATATATTATTCAGTAAAAAAATTCATTCAAATTTTACCCACCCAATTTTTTTCTCCTGAGCTTTTATGCTCTTTTAATAAAATTTGGTAATATTTATGAGACAATGGTGTGATGCTTCAAATGAGCTCCAATGATAAATCAAATAATAACAATTAGAAACTGCTGTACAAAGACAAACCTCTTTAACAAAGATTACGATCATAAAACCCATTTCTACAAGACATTTGATCATATTGGAGAAATTTTTTGAGAAAAACTATGCAGAAGGTACACACATGAAGGATTTGCTGAAAATTACAAGAAGTGATATCATTCATCTTGCAAAAATCATGTATCTGGTGCAACTATTCCAGTTTGGAACTTTTTAAATATAAAGATATTTCAGGACACTGAGCACAGCATCTAGCGGTACAAATCACTCATCATGTCTTTTGATTTATACAAATACTGAATCTCAGAGGTAGTAACTAGAAAGAGAAGAACTTAATGCAGCCAAATTAGTAAAAGCTATAATATTATATCCATGATTTGGAGCAATGTTAATGTAACGTTTACTAATGTTCAAAAACCAGATATTTTCTTTTTTAAAGGGGTGAAATATAAAACAAAAATACCTGAACAATTTTTAATTTATTTCTTTCAATAAAAAATACACCATGGAAAAAAATATACTTACTTGAAACATATAGAAATATATCAAAAACTGAATTTTAAATTTATAAAAAAGTGTTAGTAAAAAAATTAATGTAATAATACAGTAAATGAATTCAAAATTCAAGAATTAATTATAGTTTCAGAAAAATATTAGAACACACAATAGGACTTTAGCACCAGGTCTAAGTAAATTGTTATATTGAGAGTACATAAAGCACTAATATCATTATGATGGTCATCATTAGTAATAATTTTATTTTGTTACACTCTAGATTTAGCTTTTAAGCAACCAGTATTATTTTATTCAAGCAATGCTACTTAGAACTAATATAATGTACTTTTATCTAGGACAAGAAGTAAGAAGTAAAAATTATTATTTGTATATTCCAAACGTCATAATTTCCAATAGAATTAAGATTTTAACTAGTTTGTTACTTTTGAACAACTATTTTAACAGCTTAAAAACTTTACTCATCTTAAAGAGTTGCATTGCACTCAACATAAAGAAACCATTGCAAGAGCTATTTTAATAACAGATTCATTTGATTTTAAATAAAAATGAGGCAAAATTTTTGATGAATGTGAGCAATTGGCAACATTTCCAAAAAATATGTTTCAACACATTTATATCATTTTGAAAAAGGAAACAGTAAATATATGGATGTATAGGTGTTCCTCATTACACAACATACAATTCAAATTAACAATCCCATTCATGTTGTGACTGAATATATATAATCCTGTAAAGATTAGTAAAAATAGAACCTATAGAACAAAATTTTTTCACCAAATTAAAAAAAAAAATTGTTGTATTTAAATTTGTAATATAATAAATATAATCAAAATATCGGTACATCCAATTAGTAATTTACTAAAAATTTACAACAAATCACTGAGAAAAATGCACACGGAAACAAGTTATACAGAAAATTTAAAATAAAATTAAAAAACGAACTTCTAAAATTTATGCCAGTTTCATTTAAATAATGTAACTATAAAAAGACAAGAAGGTTAGCCTAGTTATTTAAGGTTAGTAGTGGATCAAATTGTTTCTCGGTAAATTGAATTTGAACTACATCCAATCCATAAAAGCACATCAAAATTACTAACTAAAATTCAATTTTAAAAATATATATATATATTTATATTTCTACAACAATAAAATAAAGCAACAGAGGATGTAAATTATTTATATATTCACACTAACATATACAGATTATATATATATATATATATATAAGCACACACAAGTATAAAATTCATTATTCAATATTTTTTTATCAAAAACAATATCTATATACAAAAATTAAAAATGAATCAATTCTCAAAATTAAAGGAAAACTGAAAAATATAGCTCAGTCTTTAATATGTTATAGCATTTTGGCAACTTAATATGTCATACCTGAACCAAGGGGGAATTTTTAAATTTATATATTTAATAGCAAAACTGAACTAATCCAACTGAATTCCAGC
>BMAW01043213.1:293743-341947 GCA_019974015.1 Nephila pilipes | reverse complement strand
AATTTATATGTAGATAAGGTTCCTAAAACTAGTTTACCCATGCATCCCAAGTTAAGCCTGAAATAGAATTTATCTCCTTTCCTGACTTTTCTTTTCTACATTTCTTCTTTTTAATAATAGTTCATTTTTATTGACTATATAATACTTAAATTTATATTTTCAAATAATTAGTTCTGTTACAAATTTTCATTTTTTTAGCTTAATTTCATAAATGCTATAATTAAGTAATTTGTAATTAGTTAATATATACATGATCCTCATATACTTCTTTTATACTAATATGTATTATTTTATGCAAGTTAAATGAAATTTCTTTATCCATTTTTAGAGAATAAAATTAACTGTCCCTAATTTATTAATTTTAAAATATTTCCATTAAAAATATTTTCAATTATCTGTAAAAAAAATGTGTATGTTTCTTCAAAGATTAACTAAAATAAAATTAGGAATATATAGTATTCATTCATTAATGTTGCATATATGCTATTTCCTACTTTTATTGATATTTACATAATATTCTTTCACATAATTTTAATGTTTAAAAAAAAATGTCATTCGAAGATTACATTCATAGCATATAATTGTATCGACTATTTTTTTGCGTCTAATATTCACACAAATGTTAATACTGATAAATTTAAAAATTAATCAGTACATATTATATTTATTATCAAAAAATAGTTTAATTGCAAATAAATTAACTTTTTTAACAGAAAATTCAGCATTTATATCAGTTTTTTTAAAAAAAAAAATTAGAACTACCAATAAAATTATCCTATTTTATATTTTCATATTGCATTTTAATTCAATTAACAGATTTATAATCAGAAAAATTAAAAATTATACACATTACATGAAGGTGTTAATTCCATATTACAATGGTAATTAAAAAGCTTCAATTTTTTAATATATTATATACTATTGCCATCAATCACTGCTATTTTACAACCTCCATTGAAAATTAGCTATATTTGCAATTACATACTTGAGTAAGATTAAAGGTACAATTTACAAATTTACATTATATTTAAAAGATATGCTTTTAATTTTGAAACTGCAAAAGCCTCACATAAAGAATTCTCAAATACAATCAGAGAACAATTTAACATTCTTAACACAAAGATATATATATATATATATATATATATATATTTCCATGAATCTTTTTACCAGAAAGATTAAAGTCATAGACCCCCCCCTTCTCTTTTGGGTATGTATCATACATAAGCGCATATCAGCATAATTAAAAACATAATATAGTAATATATGCTTTATCAAAAAACAAAACAAAATTATAAATAATAAGTAAAATATATTCTTTAAAAACTTCCAAGTATAATTTTATGCAAGAGATAAGACAGTTGAAAAAATATCATATATCGAAGTTATTTTATAAATTGAATAAGATAATAAATTGTAAGCTTGATGACACATTAAGTACAGCTAATATTTTTGTTCAGTAGTATGTATATACTAAATCTAATTAGTTTTTACTAAAATAAAGATAAATTTGTTTCTCATTCAGACTCAAATACCATCAAAATGTTTTCATAGTCTACTTCTCAGCACTCTCTTCTCTATAGGAATACTTTATTGTTTGAAAAATTAAGTGATTAAGGAATTTTCAAAGGAATGGACAATAACATGAATACATTTTTAATCTAATACATATGTAACTTTTTTCCCCAAAAAAGTCATCAGAAATTTGTATGCTGAACTATATTTAGCTAGTTATTATAGAGTTTGTTATGACAAAAACATATCAAGTTATTATTTTAACTTATAGTAGCAGAACTGATCCCTTAAGTACAAAAAACAAATAAATTAGAAGTTTGGTTTTAAATACAAATCAAATGTCATTCTTTTGGAAAGCACCTAAATTAAATTTAATTAATTTTCATTTACAAAAATACCCAATTCAGCAAATAGCAGCATTTGGAACTTTTCCATTTCGCCAAGCTGACTTTAAAGGCAACAACACACAATATACACATATTCCATTTGGCGTCAGTTGTATCATTTTAAGGGACTTTATTGTTTGCGCCAGCGAAATAGAAAAGTACCCAGCATTTTATAATTGGACTTACCAGGTAAAGAGAACATAAAATTTTACTATACCTCTATTTAATTCCAGATTTAATAAATATTTCATGCATAAAAATGGTTCACATATCTTGTCTAATTAACAGTATTCTCCAGATTTTTAATTTGCATGTTTAAAAGGAAAATTTTATATTAAATTGAACGCTTTATAAATCAAAACACTGTACAATAAACGATGATTGCATTGTTCTCTCACCAGTTTTAAGAATAATGACTTTATTTTGTATAAGCCATGTCTTACAACATTAAAGCAAGGAAAGCCTTAAATAAATTTTGATTTCAGCTTTTCATTAAAAAAACTAAACAAAACTCAAAAATTTACAAAATTGGTAATTTATTTAAAAGGGCACAGCTCAATGGCAAACTGAAATGTAACACATATTTCTGAAATTTTATGATACAAATTTAATTAGAAATAGAAATGGCAAGCCCAATATATTTGGTTGGCAAGAAAGAAATTTTGGTTTTTAAAAATAAACATTATCTTTGCCTTGAAGAATTTGTCAATGTGGTGTTTTTTCTTCCTATACCATTTGATAACTGTCCCTTTTAACTACTTTAGAAGCAAAATGAGTTTAATTTAATTAGCAGTTGTAAAGTCAATTTTAATATGAAAAGTATAAACACACAATTTTGCAAATTTCCATAAAGAAAAGACTACTGTTTAGGTTGCAACAAGATATTATGGTGTTGACTGCTTAAGAGAATTCATGACATAATTGATTTTAAAAATTTTGCTCTGGAGACATTTCACTCAGAGATAACATCAGCATTCTATTGATTTAAGTTGATTACACCAATTAAAATTCATAAATGATTTACATCATATAAATGTACGAGAGATAGGTGTTAAGTGTATCACACAACAATATAAAATCACTTAAAATGTTATGGACTTGTTAAGAAGCCCAATATTTGGTGCTGGATGAATAGAAAGATTCTCTTAACACAACAAATCAATTTTTTTTCTGTGCACTTTCAAGTCCAATGAAATCAAACCTTTTTTTTTAAACAAGTCATCACTCCACTGACTCCACTTCAATACCATCAATTGAAAACTATTTTGGTTCAAGCACAAAGAATCAACATAAACCACAATGAAAACTGAATTATATCACAAAAAAAAAAAAAAAAGATTACAAGCCAATTTAGAGGGATTATCCACATACCTCTGACCTTATCCCATCAAATTATCGTTTATTTCAAAGTTTAAAGAGCTCTTTAAATAATAAAATTTTCACTAATGACAGTGGAAATGAAATTATGTTTTTTGTTTTTGTTTTTGTTTTTTTTTTTTTTTTTTTTTTTGTTATCAGAAATTCTATGAGAACATAATCATGAAGTTAGCAGAACAATGCCAAAAAGCAAGTACACAAAATAAAAATAAAAGAAGATAAAATTGATTTAAGTTCACATATATAACTGAAAAAACTAGTTTTATTTCACATTACAAAACCAAATTTTCTTTCTTGCCAACCCAATGTACAATTACACGAAATGAATGATGTTGGTGTTCTTATTAAATTTGGTACATTGGCACAGAATTATAACTTGTACCACATTAAAGAAAAATGCCATATAATTTTTGTTCCATTAAAATTTCAAATAGTTTCATCAAACTCTCAGAAACAAATTTTAAATTTCATAAATTATTTTCCTTTTCACAGCAATTGTTTTTTATTGTTATGAATAACTTTATATAGAATTGTTATACTGTTGAAAGATGAAGATATATCAATTTATTTATCACCAATTCATAGATAATAATAGTACTAAAACCCCACACTATCCCTTTAGAATTGTCTGAGTCTGATATATATATATATACTGTAATAATAATTTTCATTTGTATAGTGTTTATTTACATTTCATATGGGTAGCATTTTATAACTTAAGTGAAACAAAATTAAAATTAGAGCTAAAGACATTTAAATCAAATAAAATATACTAAATACACCTTCTAAATTACCTTGAATATAGCTATTAAAAATAAACATTTTTGCTCATGAATAGCTTTTACAATGCTGGAGGCAAAAAGATATGTTATCAGATTAAAATTAAACAAGTTTTTAAAAAAATTAATGAAAATACCACCAATATTAAATTTAGAGCAGAATTGCCTAATTATAAAAACTTTTTTACTTCAATTGAAGCATAATTTATTCACAGTAAATACTACAAAAAATTATAAATTATATAAAAAGAATATTTCAAGGAACATTATTTTCACATATGCTACAAATGATACATGATATTAATGTTATGAATAAATATAGTTATTCAACCTTAATTAAATAAAATAAATGTTCATGATTTAAGAACTCTAATTGATTAAAATTTAATACAATTTGCTTCATATTACTTGTAACCATATTCCCTTACTACATATGTCACAGACACATATAAAAAAACTGAAAACTTCCACATTTTTTTTAAAAATTTTCAATAGAAATAGAAACATATGATTTCTAAAATATGAATTAAATGTTTTACATTCAAAAATAAATATAAGATTGAATTCTTAATATTTTACAAAAAGATTTTCATGATTTGTCTTTAAATTCCTTTTACGATACCTATTTACATACAGATAAGATGAAATTTTAAAGAGATTTGCTTGCTTCCCTGCATTGGTAATAATTTGAAATCAGAAGTTGGGGGCAAAAAATGTATAGACAACAAAAAATAAAGGAGGAAGTATAAGAAAGTTAGACACACAAAAAATTCGGCTACAAAATGGTAAATTTTACACTTTCTGAATGAATTTGGACAGAAAAGTAAAAGCTATCAGTTTATACCAACTTTACTGTGAATTTGTTTAAAATACAAGTCTGTAACTGGTCTTTTTTTTTTCCCCTTCCTTTTTGGAAATTTTAATACAAAACAATACAACTTTCATTAAAAGAACGATACTATACATTACAATTAAAAACAAGTATTTCAAGAAATCAAAAATGATTAGAGATAATTTCATTAAAAAAAGTATGACTTATTTCAAATTACCAAAAAACAACATTTAACCAAAATCCAACCAGTGAGTGCTGTAGTACTTAATGAAACAGCTGCAATATGCACAAATCTTAACAACTGTGCCACAATGCATGGCATCATATGCATATTTAAGATAATTTTTTAGAAATTAATGAAATGCAAGGAAAGACAATAGGTGAAAGACAACAGGGTTTATACAAATGTTTTATTTATAATTCCTAGTTATAGAGACTAAAATGGAATAAAAATTTAATTTCTTCCCCAAAATTGGAGAGCAGACACTCTACACTTTTATGTACCTACATTTTGTTTATATTTTTATTCCCCCCTGTATTGCTCACAATTTCAGTTAATTTTCAATAAGTTTTAATGTTTTTAACACAGTTTTGATTTTTAATCTTGCGAAAAAGCCATTTTTGAAAATCATGTAATAAGATTCATAATATATAAGTACATGCATAAAATAAATCAATAAAATCCCTAAAATGCTAATATATCAGCTGAGCAATTTTCCAAATTAAGTATGTCGAGTATTCAATAAATGTAAAAGAAATTAAGACAAGTAACGTTTAATATAAAGAAATATTATCCAATTTATACTTCATATACAGCTGTCCAGTAACATGACTACTTTAAGATATAATTTAACATCAATATAGTATAGTGCAGCAATATTTTTCCAATGAATTTTTACTCATACAATGAATTTTTACACATAGATATATTTTTTATATATATATACACAAATTTACATTTAATTTTTTCTAAAAAAAAATTTCTAGCATTTTTTCTTCTGTATTTAATATTGTTCAATATATCATTATTGTGTTTTACTGTTGCTCTTATGATTCTAAAATAGCATTGTTTTTTTATATAATTAAAACTTTGCTAATAATTTTTAATTCCTTTTTTTTTTTGTTTCATTTTATATTGATGGCTACTTTTCTTTTTACTATATATATATATATATATACACACACGTCCTAATAACAACAGGATGCTTCATCAGTTTTCATAAATCTGAATCTAAACAGGATAGAAATGTGCTTATGTATACATTTGTAGAAAATAAATTGCATTAACTGGAATCTTTAAAATATAATAATAACCGTTAGCATACGAATCAAAAATTCAAATTAAAACAATGATTGTAATAAACCATCACATTAACGAAAATTCACAAATGAGGAAAAAAAAACTGCTCTGGGTAGAAAAAAAATTGTTTTCAATTGTCATTTTAAAATAAGTGAGCTTCATTATTTTCGTTTAATAGATCATAGACTTTCTTCAAAAGATTAAAAAGTTTATAACTAAAGCTGCAGTACTTCGGATTATAAACAAACCGTCGTCACGCGTTACATCCAATAGCCAGTTTAATAAAACGATCATATAAAAAATTTTCAGAAGCATTTAATGAAAACAGGTGCTAAAATTATAAAAATTATTCTTGTTACAAAAAACTTTGATTCCCAACGTAGAAAAAAATGTATGTTTGCCTTATTAAAATACAAATTAAACGTATCCTTCCGAAGGGACAAATTTAATGTTGTGACAGCACTGAACTAGCGCCTATATACAAACAAAACAGTTGCGAGCAAGGATCAGTTAAGTTCTACTCCAAAATATTATATCATAGATGTTTAAAGCATATTTACCCTAGTAGCTCCAATAACTTCCTTCATAATTTGTTCAAAAGCAGCAGTTTCTTCAGCTTGCTTTTGATTATGAAGTGCTATTTTCTCACTGAACTTCCTCGGATTCGCCATCACTGATGTTTTGCTAGTACCTACATACCCTGCAACCCAGTAAATATTGTCCCAACGTGAGAATTAATCAATAAAAAAATAAAAAAACAAACTGAGACGCAGTAAACAAAATATATGTGCTGTTCGTTTCGATAACTCAACTCTGTGGATTAAGGTTTCAAATAATATCAATTATGAAATTCTCATTTTTGTCGCCTTATCCATTTTTATTTTTATTTCTAAATTTTCAAATGTTTCATATAGATTAATATTCGTAATATTTAGAATAAATTTCAAATAAAAATTGAATGGTACTCTAAAATGTCAAAGGAAAACCGTTTAATCTGTAAATTTCAAATATTAGTTCATTATTTTTGTTTTTGGTAAAATATCATAATTAAAACACTGAAACATAGAGTATGCTATTTTCTTCAATAAAACTATACATATTGTAGCTGAAATTTAAGGTGACGATGGGTAACTAGCCCTTCGAGTTCTTTACAGTTTTCTCTTATAAGTAACAGCAGAAAAATATGTTTGCACTTCTGACATTGCTCATAACATGTGAAAATCTCTTGAATTATCGAGGCCCAAATTATTTTACTTTTAATGTACAGCCAGCTGTCAGTAAGAACCTAAAAAAAATGTAGAGTATTATCAACATTTTAAACATTCTCAGTTAAATTTATACAGTAAAATAATTATTTTTTAAAATTATATTTAGTATTGAAAAATTAATCAATTGATATAAAAGTTATTGAATTACATATAAACAATAACACTATTTAGCCTGCCCACACGACACATAGATTAATTAATTAATTAATTTTAAGAATATTTATAAAATAAAGGGAACCAAAACATATATCTCAGATAGAAAAAAAAATTCTGTAATTAAAGGCAAATTTTCAACAGACATTTTTATTTCGTGGAAGTAATGTTAATCCTATGGAATTTCGGCTACCATTATAAAATCTTTACTATCTGACTATCTAATGTATGAATCTTTAAATGTTTAGTAGACAATCGTATTACATCATGTATATGGTTTTTGAACTTCCAGAGTATATCAAGAGGAAACGCCGGGAAGTATGGATGTACAGGTTTCGGTCAGGGGTGGCGCTGATAGCTTGGTTTCCTATTGGTTGCTGTGGTATGGAGGGGAGCTTTCCTATTGGCTGCCCTAGGCTGATGTGTTTGAATTAGGGGTGTGTTTATGTTGTGTGGCGTATACGGCTTGTGAATGAAGTTATTAAGTTACGAGTGTATAAAATTTTTTTGTTTAAATTAAATTACAGAGAATATAATATGTGAGAAAATTAAGGAGGGTTGTAGGAATAAGAAGTACTATTCTGGGTCGCTTAATGTTTTCTCTTGGGGTGTAATTTTCAAGATTAATCATGTTGATGTTATTGGTGAGGTTTAGAGTGGAGAAAAAAATTTTGGCAATTTTTTGGATAATATCAAGAGGGAGGAACTTTTGAAATGATCAACAAACTCAAAGAATGTGTATCTGATCATCATTCTCTATTCAGAAAGAGGCAATATACAAGGGATGTTTTCAAAGTAAGTTTCGTCATTTCTTTTCACAGGGAATCTGTATTACCAAAATAATAATAATAATAATAAACCACATTATTATGAACTAAATACATTGCACTATTTTTCGATATAGTTGCAATTGACATTGAGACATTTGCTGTAGTGGGCAATCAGTTTGAACAAACCACTCTGGTAAAATTGGGTGTCCTACGCTGCAAGGAATTGTCGCGTTGCTTGAATACCTTATGCTGCGTCACGATCAAACTCCATGAGAGGTAAGTATCTGTTGGAAAGTGGAAACAAATGTAAGAGATAAAAAAAAAAGCTGGAACGGGTTTTTTTTTTTTTTTTTTTTTTTTTGGAAAAAATGATGTCGAAAGAAAAAAGTGTTTAATGTTTGTGCTGTGCTGTTTTGATTTAAATATATGTTTTTGATGTTTCCATCAGTGTTGTCATCTATAAACAAAACTGCCTACATTCATTTTCTCAGTCAATCCTAATAGGAACATTTCTGGCGCCCCCGGTTGGGCTGGTTTTGTTTTGGAGTTTGATAACGGTAAGAAAATTGAATTTCCTTTTTGAAGTTATTGATATAGTTGGATCTTGAACATAGACAATTGAATTGATAATTATCATACATAGTTATCATTTTTACTATCTTATTAAATGAACTAATTTAATAAGATTGTAAAAATGGAAATTATTAAACGAAATAAAACAGCACAGCGTGCTTCATTTACGAAATCATATACTAAGTTAGAGAGTGTGTTGATTAATGAAAATCCTGACGCAGAAGAAATTGAAATGTGTTTACATTTGTTTAAGCAAAAAATGGATTCATTAGAGAAGACACATAATAATTAATTAGATGCTTTAACAGATGAAACAGAATTCGAAACTGAATCTAATATCGTCGAAGGATATAGAGAAAAGACTTTAATAATGGAATTAAAGTCTAAACGAGTGTTAGAGAATATTAGGAGGAAATAAAATAATAATGAAAGTAGCAATTCTGACAGTAATTCTCATTTGACTGTGAGCGAGAATCCGTATAAAACGATTTCCCTGCGACTTCCTGTAGTTGAACTGTATAAATTTGGCGGTGAATTACGAGATTGGATAACCTTCTGGAATCAGTATAAAAACATACACGAAAATAAAAATTTAACCTGATTGTGGTAAATTTCATTTCTTAATTCAGTCAACAAAAATTAAGTCAGGAGCTAGAGAGCTTGTTGAATCTTTTCCTATTACGAATGAAAACTACCCATTGGCAATAGAAAGCTTAACTGAAAGATATGGACGAAAAGAACTATTAATTGATTTTTATGTACGAGAATTGTTAAAACTTATTTCAAATAACGCTGCTAAAAAGAAACAAGATTCTTTAAGCGGTTTGTATAGTAAACTTTCTACTCAATTTTGGGCTCTAAGTAGTTTAGGTGTAACTACAGATCAGTGCGGTGTAATATTATATCCTTTAGTTGAAAGTTCGTTACCGACCCATATATTGCGATCCATTGAAAGACAAAGAAAAAATATTGACTCCGAACAGAGTATATCAACACTGGATGCTATAGTTTCGTTTCTGAAGAGCGAAGTGCAAACAGAAGAAAAAATAGAATTAAGTAGATTTGAAATACTTCCCTATGAACGCGAATGCAAGCATTTGGCAGAGGGCCAACGTTCGCTCTCATCTGCTGCTGAATTATTCATTCAAGAATCCAACGAAGATTGTGCGTTTTGTTTGAAGGTTCATGCAAATCGCTTTTGTAAAAAGGCTTTTTTCATCCCATCAGAAGAAAAGATCGCAATAATAAATAATTCGATATAAAAACCAACGTTTTTAAAAATAACGTTTTTATATGGTAGCAAAGTTTATTAAAGAAAATTATTGAAATATTAGTTAAAACTGTTAGTTATTTTTAACTTTAAAATTTACTTAAAAAGATACATTTGTGAGCATATTAAGAAATTCATAATACTCATAAAATCAAAACATGCATTTGAAAGTTTGTAAGTCATTCTATTAAAAAAAATGGGAACCAGAATTCAGGAAAGGTTTATCCTTGGCGACAAGAATTATTTGGCAGTATTTTGCCAAATGTGGCTACCCTGTTCCGTTTCACGGATTTAACGCTCAGCCAAAAAAATAAAATCGCCAAGTTTGGTGCCAATTTTTGAAATCGCGCCAAGTGTTTGGGCTAAACTGCATTATTAAAGAAAATATTAGTTAAAACTTGTCGCAAATGTCTAAATATTGCATTGTTAGGCGAGTACGAACGATTCCCAAAATTTCAAAGCTCGAGCTTGATGGGAAGTTGGTTAAATTAACGATCGAAAATTTGATGACACACACACACACACACACCAAGTGAAATTCAGAAAAACGTTTTAAAAAAGAAAGGATTGTGCCCGGTCATCTTCGCTATGGATCATCTTGCTTCTAGATGTCGATCTCAAATAACGTGTCAATTGTGTTCTAAAAGACATTTAAAGTTCCTGTGCCCAAACATTGTATATAATAAGTCTAATTCACCCAAACAGGAGGTAAATGACAAAAATATTAATGAAATAACAGTTGATTCTTTACATTCTCGGGCAACAAATGAAGTTATATTACAAACTTTTGTTGTAAATGTACATGGCATCAAGAAAGAGCGTAAAGCTAATGCTATTATCGATACGGGATTGCAAAAATCATATGTATTGAAATCTAATGCTGAAGATTTGGGTTTTAATTTGCATAGGGAAGAGGAATTTCGCAATTCCTTATTTGGCGGAACGAAAACAAGGATGTATAAATACAAGTGTTATAAAATTTATTTGATAAGTCTTGAGGGAAACTATATTTGTAAATTAGATGCTTTAGACCATGATGTCATTTGTAATGACATTTCTAGTATAAAAAGTGGTTCTTGGATACATGAATTGAAAACTAAATATATATTATTAACCGATATTCAAGAAAACACAGGTCCCATTGAGGTACTTTTAGGTGCAGACGTTGCCGGTAAGTTAATTACTGGTCTGCGAGAAGAGTTAGGGACAGGCTTAGTAGCATTAGAAACCAAGTTAAGTTAGACTTTGATGGGTACCCCGATAAACTGTTATCTCCATGCTTAAAACCCGCCTCTAGAGGGCGTTCTTTTTGTAAAGAGAAGAGTGTTTGATGCCACACGATCCCCTCAGACGAGTCCTGACCAAATCTGCGAGCGAGATGACACTCGTGAAAATAAATTGCTGTTGCTATACAACCTGATGTGTTTTTGTCTTAGGACAACTGTGAACTGTAATCTAATGATTATTAACTAAGTTAACAAAAAAGTATAAGTAATGGAAGTGTGTGTGTGTGTAAAAAAATACCCTAATAAAATCAGAAGTGGGGTACACCTACCAGGACTGCGAGGAACAGAAAGAAAAAAAAGAAGGTAAATAATTTTCGTTTACCCTTATGCATGAGTTAAAAAGTGATTTATTTTGAATAATTTTGAAGTGTATTGAAATAGTATTAAATATGTCGTTCCTCTCAAAAGGACGTAAAAAGGATTTAGTCGAGCTTGCGCTTGAATTAGGCGAAAGTGTCCCTTCGGACGCTACCAATGCGACAATAAGTGTATCATAATTAATAGCGAGTGCTATGAAGAAGTTTTCACGAGAGGATATCTCGAAAGGATAATTGAAGATAGGATTGAAAGAGAAAAGAAGTTAGAAAGGGACCGAGAGAGACAATTTGAATTAGAAAAATTAAGAATGGAAATCAATAGAACGGAATCCCAAACGCGAGATGACAGTGATATTATCGGTCCAGAAATAAATAAGAATCAAACTGAAGTATTATCTAAGGTACAAAAGGAAGAAAATAAAAGGTTATCTGAAGTTATAAGAAAACAAGGAAAAATCCAAGAGTACTATTAAAAACGATTTCAGCCTCAGCAGGAAAAGTTTGAATCTGAATTGAAAGAAAGGGACGAGAAGTTTACCGAAATTCAGAAGGAGAATGAAAAATTATCCGAAGCTATAGGGTTACAAGATACCAGTATTGAAATAAAAGCAAAGAAAATTGTTGATGAAAGACGACTTCAGTCTCAACGGGAAAAGTTTGATTCTGAACTGAAGAATAAAGAACAGAAATTATCTAGAATCCAGGAACATAATGCAAAGATAACGCAAGCCATACGGGATGAAAACGTCATTAGTAGAGGAAAAGAAGAAACGTTATTAGCACCAGCGATGCTACTGAATGATAAAAAAAAAATGAGAATTATAATATGTTAAATGAACTAGAAATATTGCGGAAAGAAACCTGTACTTTAAATGAAGAAACAAAAGGAATATTGAGAAAAGTAAATGATTACAAGAGAAAAAAAAAAAAAGGATGATTTGAAGATATTAGCCGACTTTAGAAAACAAAAGAGATTGAAAGAAGTGCAACGGAAAATACAGAGAGGAAATAAAAAGATCGGAAAAAGAAGACAGCAACGATGTCAAGAAGCATTTACACGTTTAGAAGGACAAGAATTATCTAGAACTCAGAAAGTCAATGAGAAAATTTTAAAGGATGATACAGGAGAAAATATTCCCATTGATGGAAAGAAGGAAGCAGAGTTCTTCAAAACAGGCCCCATTCCAAATCCGATACAGTTGGGAAAAGCTAAAGTCTTGGGACAGACAATTAGGTGGACAGAACGAGTGGTTAACCAGTTTCCCCTCCGCAGAAAAAAGATACAATTTAAAATGAAGGGAACAATTTCAACGCAAAGGAAGAAAAACAATAAAGGAACCCGCAATATTTCTCAGTCCCGTGAAAGAGTCACCAAGAAACATGTTTTAGAGACCAACAGCGCATTTAGAAAAAGTTCGTACAGACAGGACTTTCAACAAAAAATAAAGAAAAGAGTTATCAAACTCCCGAAGAGAAAGTCTCCCTCACAAAAGGCGAAAAGAAACTCCTTTTGACCCAGGGGGTGTCTAACAATACTTCACTAAGGAATGAGTCTTCATCCCCTTCAGTAACAAGAATTCGGGACACCTGCAGTTACGCAGCTGAAGGGGAAGAGAGAGAGAGAGAGAGAACAGAAGGGCAAAAAGAAGACCGCAAGTTCGTTGACCGAGCAATGGACACTCAAAGTCTGGGAAATTTTGAGCCAAGCCCGTATAAACGCCAGGAAACAGACCCTCCTCCCCGAAGCCGACAGTGAGAGAAAACTCCCGCCCCCACTTCTTCAATCAGAGGTTACCGGGGTTTTACTGACAAAGAAGAGACAAAATTTCAAGGAGGAATTAGCAAGTGTGAAAGGGGTCTCCGCTTTCACCCCGCCCAAGCAGAGATTGCGTTGGTAGAACTATCCTGCTTATACGTCCAGTCTGTTGAGTATCAGGTCAGTGCATTTCAGGAATGTGTCCCTCCCTCTTGGATCCGAAATGACAGAATTACAAATGGGTGACAGAATTTGTTTCTTTTTTTAATTTTGAATCTTTCACTACACAATATTAAAGTTCCATAGGTCATTTGCACAATAAGTACTCATTTAGTGGACTGTATTAATATATCTCTTTAATAATTCACAAAAGACACCTGCACGTGGTGCCTTCACAGATAGCTCGTCTTACACTTTTTTCGTATACACGATGAGCGCTTCCCGCTCTTCTCTCAGTTACGGTTAGAATCACAGTTACCAAACTCCTCATTTACAGGTGGCGCGGTGATAGCGCATGCAAGCGTTAACAAATTTCTCTTTAGAGAGACTTTTTGCAGTGACAAAAAAAAGGGGACTATAAACTATTATTTTGCAAATAACTTTTTTTAAAACAAAAAGAAAAACAATTATTTTGTATTAAGAATTAATGAACAGTTATTTTCTCTTGGAACATTAGAATATTTTAAGGACTGGGTATTTAAAGAACTTTTAATTTGATTATTTTCAAAAAAAAAAAAAAAAGAAATATTGAATTAGGAATGTAAAGATTTAGGGATACAATTTTGTAATGATTTATTTTGTAAGGATTGATTTAGGAATGTGCTTTTGTGATGATTTAGGAATGTGATTTTGTAATGATTTAAGAATGTGATTTTGTAATGATTTAAGAATGATCTTTTTTTTCTAAGAATTCTTAGATTTGTGTTTTGGTGATTGTGTTATGTTAAAGAATTTCTTTGTTACATGTATGAACCCTTTTGAGTCCATAAGAGTTAAGCATATTCTATGAAAATGAGAATATCGAAATGAGAATTAGTATTTTAAGCGTGTAAAAATAAAAAAAAAGAGGAATTTTTTTTTTAATATTTACAACTGTACGAATTAATGTTTATGAGGATACAGGTGTTCGATGTTTTGAAGTATGAAATTAGTAATTTGTCAGTTATGAGTACTTTTTTAAATTTTTTTGTAGTAATTGATGTTTGAAATTAAATTTGATACCTTGAAGTAGGATTTGATATAAAAGAAATATGTGTATAAGTTCAATATTTTTACATGTGAATTTTAGGTTTTATGTTTTGAATGATTTGCGGATAATGATGTAATTCTGGTTTTTTTTTTTTTTTTTTTTTTTTTTTTTTTTTTTTTTTTTTTTTTTTGTTTGTTTTGTTTTTTTGAAAAAAAATATATTTTAAATTGTAGGATAACTAAGATTTTTTTATAAGCTTTAAATTAGAATTACTACTTAATTGGAATTAAAGATAATTTGTAATGAAAACGTACGAATAAGAGAGATTATTATGTAAAAGGATTTGTGTATGATTATTGATATTTTAAGTGCTTGAGGAATTTAACAATTGATATTTTTGTGTATGATTTTTATGATTTTAAAGTGTAATCTTTTTTTTTTAATGTTTTGAAGTGCTTTAATCAAGATTTCTTTTATGAAGATTTTGTGTTAATTGTAAACTTGTACAATTGGGACAATTGTATATAGCAGGATTGGCCGAAACGTTATCTCCGTGCTTAAAACCTGCCTCTAGAGGGCGTTATTTTTGTAAAGGGGAGAGTGTTTGATGCCACACGATCCCCTCAGACGAGTCCTGATCAAATCCCCAAGCGGAGCTGTTGTAAGTGAGCGAGATGACACTCGTGTAAATAAATTGTTGTTGTTATGCAACCTGATGTGTTTTTGTCTTAGGACAACTATGAACTGTAATCTAATGATTATTAACTAAGTTAACAAAAAAGTATAAGTAAAGGAAGTGTGTGTGTGTAAAAAAAATACCCTAACAATACCAACAAAAAAGATGCAAGTATGAATATCGTAACCATGTTATCTCAAGCAGATATTCCTGTTTCTTCACTGTGGGATCTGGAACTACTTGGTATACGGGATCCTATTGAGCAAAATTCAAGAGAGAAAACGGAAAAGGCTGTTATGTTTCACTTTCAAGTAACAGTTCGGCAAAAGAGAGATGCAAGATACGAAGTACATATGCCTTGGAAAGTAGATCGTGCTTTTTTAACAGACAATTACGAATTGCACTTGAAAAGACTTGAAACTACTGTCACGAGCGCTCAATTATTTTTGTATAGTTTATTAAACTGCGATTGGCAACGCCAGTCAAATTCGGAGAAAGAAAACAGAACTTAAAACATGGAGATGCTGCGAATGCGTCGTATTCGAACTGCTATCTAGAACGATAATTCACCCCACCTTCTGATTTGAACTATTTGTCTTTTTATGTGTGTGTCCGTTCAAGTCATTAATAAACTGATGTAAAATATTGAAGCTCTCCCAATTCTTCTAAAGAAAACCTTTTAGACAGAACATCTACTACCAGGAAATCGGAAAAAATTGGTTTTGGAGAAAAATATCATGAGAGAAGTCTTTAGAGAATGGTTAGAAGAAGGAGTTATTGAGGAAGTTCCTGGAAAAGAGTGATCTGTTGGTACTCATTATCTTCCACACCGACCCGCTATCAAAGAAACATCCACAACATGTTCGATGAAGATAAGACTGGTCTTTGATGCCTCTGCTAAGATCCATAACCATCCGTCATTAAACGATTGTTTGGAGACTGGAAATAATTTAATTGAAACAATTCCTTCTATTTTGGCGAGATTTAGACTGAAACCAATTGGTGTAATTTCAGACATCAGAAGGGGCTTTTTTACAAATATCCTTCCATGAAAAAGATTGAAACTTTGTACGATTCCTTTGGTATGACAATGAGGGCAATATACGAACTTTCCAGCATGCTCGTGTTTTTTTTTTTTTCCTTTTTTCAGGGGGGGGGGGCTTCACCAGCAGTCCTTTTCTGTTAATGGCAGTTATTAAACATCATTTATCAAAATAATCAATAAAAGAACGTTACTCTGCAGAATTTCTTAAAAAATTAATAGATAGTTTTTATGTCGATAATTGCGTAACTAGTGTACAAAAACAATGCCGAACTAGAAACTTTCGTCGAATCTGCAACTAATGTAATGAAAGAAGGAATGCTTGATCTCAGAGGCTGGGAAATTTCTGCCAATCCTGCATCTTCACAAAATGCAACGTCGTAAGTATTAGGATTGATTTGGGACAAAAAATTAGATACCTTAAAAATAGACTCAGAATCTTTGAAATTTGATGAAAAAGAAAAGATAACTAAAAGGAAAATACTTTCACTGGTTGGTCGAGTATTTGAACCCATAGGTTTCTTGGCACCTGTTATGATTCAACCTAAGGTTTTGCTGCAATCCACTTGAAAAATCAAAGAATCATGGGATGATGAAGTGAACGTTTAAATAAAGAAGAAATTTTTAAAATGGGGGAAGCAACCGAAATACTTCAAAAATATAAAAATTCTATGATGGTTAGGTGTGATGGAGGAATCCAACTTAAGTATCCATACTTTTGTCGATGCCAGTATGATAGCTCATGCGGTATGCATTTCAAGTCAGATCACGAATAGTTCCACTGAAGACTATTACAACACCACGTCTCGAATTAATGACCGCGGTCATCGGCATTAGGCTTTTTAGTTCTGCGAAGCAAGCCCTGAAACTTTCCAACAGCAAGACTTACTTTTGGACCGATTCTTCCACAATTCTTACGTGGACAACTCGCCGAGAACAGTAGTCGGTATTCGTTACCAACATAATAAGTGAAATTAGAAAATTGACAACTTCGGAAGATTGGTTCCATATTTCAACTGACCAGAATCCACAAACATTTTATCAAGAGGTTGTGAATCTAAACAACTTCAAAAATGCAAGTGATGGCAAGGAACAGCTTGGTTACAGAATTCGAAGGAACAGTGGCCAAAGTCAGCTGTAAATATAGACGAGAAAGAAGTGGAAATAGAGATATGAAAGTTAGTCATCTCTGCTAGTAATACAGAACTAGAGTCAATTTCGTTACAGTTAGCCAGGATATTTTCTTGATTTTCAAAGATGATTAGGGTTATGGCTTGGGTACTGCGTTTTCAACCAAAGGCCAAAGACTTAAGAAAATATACGGACCTTAAAAATGAGGAACTGTTAAATGCACAAAAGATTATTTTCCGTGTAGTACGAAAGGAATGTTACTCTAATGAAGAAACACGAAAAATATTGAGAGATCTTCTAGTATTTGAAGATGAAGAAGGAATTTTACGATTGAAATCTAGATCGTTAAATGAAAAAGAGTCAAAATATTTTATTTCTCCAATAATTCTACCTTCGAAACATCTGGCAGTAAGAAGATTTATAGCCCAAGAACATGATTCTAACAAACATGCTGGGACATTAACTCTTCTGACTATTTTGCTTGAAAGATTTTGAATAGTGAAAGGGAAATGGACTATCCGGAGTGTTATCAAAGAATGCTTAACATGTAAAAGGCAAAGAGTGAAACATCTTGAGGTACCTTTTCCGCCTCTTCCGAAAGATCGAACAGAGTTAGCAGCAGTTCTTAAAGTATCGGGAGTAGACTCAGCTGGATTTCTATTGACTAATTCTTAACAAAAGGTGTGGATAGTACTTTTTACTTGTGCCGTATTTAGAGCTGTCCATCTTGAACTAATACCTTCACTTAGTGCAAATGACTTCATCCAAGCAATGTGTAGGTTTATTGTCAGAAAAAGGCGAATTTCTGTGGTGTACTCAGACAATGGTATTAATTTTACAGGACTAAATAAAGCTTTGAAACAATTAGATTAGACTACAATTGAAAGTGAATTCAAAGTGAAGGAAATTCGTTGGAAGTTTAACCCACCCTCCTCTCCATGGTGGGGAGACTTCTGGGAACGCTTGATTGGAATTTTGAAAGATCTTTTAAGAAAAAATTTTGGGCGCTCCTGTTTGTCTCTCGAGGAATTGCAGACCCTCATCTACGAGTGCGAATCTATCATGAATAGAAGACCACTAACTTACATATCTGAGGAACAAGAACTGAAAACCTTGCCCCCATCTATGTTTCTTCAGGATATTCCATTGAATAATGTTTCCGATTTGGATCAAATTGAAAAGACTAATATTATTTTGAGATGGAGATATATTCAGAAAGTTCGTGAAAATCTAAAACATAGATTAAAAATGGAGTACCTGGGTTTCCTTCATTCATCAGTTACTAAAAGAGAAGATAAAATAAATGTAGGTGGCATAGTGTTAATCGATACAGATGATAAAATAAAGGCTGCATTGGCTGCTAGGAACAGTATTGAAATTTTTTCCTGGAAAAGATGGAATCACCAGACTTGTCAAACTGCGAACTGATAAGGGAAACGTACAAAGACTAATCCAACGATTGTATCCTTTGGAATTGAAATCAAATTACGAGCAAGTCGCATCGGAAGGTTCCGGAAGTAGTAACTGAATATCCTGAGCTCAATACTGACTCTAATAAAAATGTTCCCGTGACTCGCTGAGTACGAGAAATAAAACCAGTTAAAAGACTGGATTTATAAACTTTTAAACAAACTTCTCAACTTTCTGTATCTGAATTCTAAAATATTGATTTAAATTTGTTTTCCAATATTTTGAAATATTTGTATTATTATTTGTACTTCTTTGTTATCTCACATTGTATATATGCATTAACTTTATGTTTACTGTTTTGAGTTTATATCTCCAAACTCAAGGTGGGGAGAATGTTGCGTCACGATCAAACTCCATGAGAAGTAAGTTTCTCTGTTGGAGAGTGGCAACAAATGTAAGAGAGAAAAAAAGCTATAAAGGCTTCTTTTTTTTTGGAAAAGATGATGGCGAAAGAAGAGCGTTTAATGTTTGTGCTGTGCTGTTTTGATTTAAATATATGTTTTGATGTTTCCTTCAGTGTTGTCATCTATAAACAAAACTGCCTACATTCATTTTCATAGTCAATCCTAATTGGAACTACACCTTAGCATTACTTAGGATGGATCTAAGCATGGCTTATAACGCAATGTGGATACCACGTCTGACACGGTTATGATCCTATCCGCTATCATCATCATGTCCTGTACTCTAGCAGTGTTGTTTTCATTCCTGGATGTGAAGGGGTGCCCACTTCGATCTTCATTCCTCATACACTGCTTTCCTTCACTGAACACACAACACCAGGCTGCAACCATTTGATGAGACATGACTCGTTCACCTTACACGGTCTGTAGGCGTTCGGGGATGATGAACACACTAGTTTCACATGCTCTTTTACACTGGTTAACAGCATGCACTTCCATTGATGACCACGTTGTCAGTCACGTCTTGGCCACGCTGGTCTAATGCTAATCTCTTTTCTTCGTCACTCTGCGAATGCGTAATTCCTCCTCCACTGACATTACATCCGTAGTTGAACCAGCAATGGGTGTGGATTCTTATGATGATTGTTTGCTTCAGCAGGTGTACCATGTGCTCGTTAAATAAAATGTCGAAACTTACTTTTGGAACATCCCTCGTTCTTTCCATAGTATTCTAAGAAACATATTCCGAGTTAACGCCTTAAGTCCTGAACATATTCTGTTCCGATCTAATTTAAATATTATATCTTTTGGGTATCGTAAGTTGCTTTTAGTTCAGTAATGTAAATAATGCAACACAGATAACGTAACAATTTAATAAAACAAAATATTTAATTGGGTACTAATAACAGCATTAAAGAAAAAATCTAAAGGCAAAATGTATAGCATTTGGCGAAGAGCTGCAACACTAAATTAAGTGTTCACTAAGAAAAGTGCAACACTAAATTAAGGAAGGAAAATTTACGTATTCCAGCATTTAAGTAATGCACTGAGAAAAAGCATCATTGGTGTTGGATGCCCACTTATATATTGAATAATTGCGTGCAACATGGCTTAAATGGATTGGCCATTAACATTGAGTTATTATTCTTAATTATTTCTCAATTAACTCTATAAGAATTGAAGGACTGATAGAGTTTTGTAATTTTGATGAAATATAAGGCAAAAGGCTGCTATGTTACACACAAGCAAGATGGTTATGCAATGGTTTCTCACCATTAATAGATTGCTGAAAATATATACTATGTTCTTTGATCAAATTTTTAATCCCTGGAGCATCCCCTAATGATAATTATTTAAATAGTTATACATTCTCTGATGTATGCTTTTCACAGAAAAATAGAAATCATGAAGGAAGAAAATTACTGTATCTCACAAAAAACAAAAATTCTATATGTTAATGCCAGTTTAACGAAAAGAAAGGAGCAACAAATTTTACCACTGAAAGTGAAGTAAATTATAAAAAGTAACGAATAGAATTCAAGAAACTCAGTTATGAAGAATTTAACATTTATGTATAGAGAATTTTATATATGAATAAATGGACAACTTCTTTTAAAGAATTTGAAATTTTTGATTGGATTTGGAATATACTTGCCTAAGAAAAAGGATATTTCCGAAAAGGAAGTATGCAAAATCACAATACAAGTCACTATTAACAGAGGACCATTTACAAACAACTATACTGACAGGATATTTCGGACATCATATACAGTATGATAAAATGTTATCTCAGGAAAAGCAATAATATTCATCACAATAGTAGAAAATTGAACTAATTCTATGATGAATAAATTACTTAATGGAAATGCTGTATTTTTTTTTTTGTGCTAAAATTTGTAAGTAAATATTATGTAATATATTGCTTGGTAATAAAAAAAAGGGAGGAAATTTTGTTGTTGCTGCTGCTGCTGCTTTATAAATAAAATTATCTATGTAAATATCTTCGAGTTTGATTTTTGGCCCGCAGAGTTTAAAAACATCAGATGATTTATTCATGACTTTTAAAAGTTCTTTCAATGTCATGTTTTTTTTTTATTATTATTATTATTTTCAAATAGATATTCCACAAACTGTTGAGATTTTTAAATAAGTTTCTTCTTTTCTCTTTTTTTTTCATTCCTTAATTTTATTATAATATCGTATACAGTTTTCAGAGTCATATTTTTTTGTAGATTATTTTAATAATTTATGACATTTGAAAATTGATTTGCTAACATCTATTCGAATATCTCTAACTAGATACATCGACGAATTTGTTAATTTTTTTTAAAAAAAATGCGTAAATTACGTTAAATCCTGCTTGTTTGTTTGGTTTTATCAACATCGCACTTGAAGCAACAAGGGGCTATTTGTGATAGAACTCATAATTTTGAATTTCATTCAAGTGACAAGGACGACACCTGTGCTGGTACCCCTCTCCTAACTTCCACACCCCGCCATGGGAGGACTTTGGTGCATCAGCTCCGGATACACGGCGGATCTTTTGTGGCATCAAGACTCGAACCTAAGACTCGACGAAAACCGCCGGGCACAAATCCGCTGCCTTATACGCTAGGCTACCGCGGCCACTTAAATCCTGCTTTTTTAAAGTTGGAAATCTAGCCAGAGTTCCAACCTTTAATAAGTTTCAAAGTAATAAGCGGACCAATTTGCTTTTTATACAAGTGCTACATGAACACATCATATGTAATAGTAATATATCTTGCATGGTCGAAAAAGCAATTTTTGAACGAAGCACGAAAGAGTGCAATTCATCAATATGACTGTTATTCTTGACTTTAATGCTGAATATTTAAAAAAACACGCAGCTTCGGATTTAAACCCTTAATTCATGTTCCAAGAATATTTGTCAATTATTTTTTTATTCCAATTAAAGACAACATCATATCACTTGCCATTATTCAGCACGATATTTTTTTTCCCTGGAGTTCCTATTTAATTCTGAATTAACTTCACAATTAAAGTATAATCCGTATTTTTAAATATTTTCCGTCTGATTTTCTGATATACGCTCTCATTTTTTTTTTTTTTTTTTTTTTTTTTTTTTCGGTTTTGCTTCGAGAGTGATAATCTTTTCAACGTTATTCAAAGCCTTCTGATATTTCGGTTTTCGAGTTTAATTCTTTCTTGTATCCTCAAAATGCAATTTCCCAGTTTAACTAATGAAAGAGGAATTAATAAATTCAAAAGCCATATTCATGATCGCTACTTATTTCTTAAGCCATTTTCATCAAAAAGACAAAAAGAAGATTAGTGACAACTAGTCAGTAAACTATACTACTAAAACAGTCATTAAGAATTGATTTTTGTTGTCATGTAATTTAATGGAAGATAATTTTTATGTAAAGCATAAAAAAACAAAACATTTAAAAAATAAAAATTTTAATAATTATGTACTAATAAATTTTGACTACCTATTTACATTTTTTTTTTTAAATTTGAAGTCGGGTACTTTCAGTGATAAACTTATAAACAGTGACTTAATTTGAGCATTACTTACTAATTTTTTAAATTTTCCCTGCAATGTGCAGATTTTTTTTTTATGTCACAAGTTTTATTTGCTCCTTTTTGTTTCTGCTTTCTTCAATAAAAATTAATTAATGACCCCCTGTATGTATTAGCAAACTGACATAGAACAAAATTTATTACGTTGTTGCTTATTTTAAGTACTTTGTAATAAGCTACGTTAGAAAAGCATCACTGCTTGAATCTCAGAATAACTTCGTTTCAATAGATCAAAATACGATATATACATATAATACTAAACAACACCAAAAATAGAGATTTTCTTTATAATAAACAGAAAACGATTAAAAAAAAAAAAAAACAATAGAAAAACTCATTTCTAGACTAACAATTTTTAAAATTGTTTTCCATCCTAAAAATAAATTCTACGTAGTTTCTATACGATATCGTGTCGTTGGATCATAATTACAATTGTCGTTATACATCACAGTAACTGTAATAGACAGGAAGCTAAGAGCTATACTAAAATGTCTGAAATTGTTTTAAAAAGTGAACCTATATCTATCTCAAAATCAATAAATAAATAAATAAAAATAAAACTTAATTAACAGGACTTTGAACATTAAGAAAATGTTGCATTTTTACATATATCTACGTACATTGGCGGATTCATGAGATTGTCGCGATTGACTCCCCATATCCCGTCATAATTTCACTCACAAAGAAAATAACATATCTGATGAAGAAATCTCGACTCAGTTGTCAAATCGAATTTAAAAAAATGTGTATTTTGCTGTTTTACTTCAAAGTTGTTTGTTGAGCCCAAGCACAGGACTGAGTTAACTATTGTACTGTCATTTCTCAATTTGAATTTGATTCTTAAGCTAATACACAGTTATTTTTAGATTAAAAACTAAGTTCGCATGAATAATGAATGAAATAAACACCGTTAAATTTTATGAATTTCTTAAAGATAAAAACAATTGAGCCCCCTCACCCCCTGTCAATATTTTTTGAATCCTCCATTGTCTAAATACGTACAACATTTAATAGTTATGGTAGTCCACATTGTTACTCAATATTTTACCTATTTGGAACAATTTATGATGAATACAAATGACTTATTTAAATAATCAATGGACAGGGTATATCAATAGACCCACGGCTTTTTTTTTTCTTTTAAAAGAATCCGTTTCCTCCCTCCCTCCAGAAACCTAACATTGATTGATTGGTTGGTTTTTATGAAATATGGATCAGTAAATGCTATTATTCCCTGCATTGTGACGTTTTGTACCGGAAGCAATGCATATTGAAAGTTGTGTTATCGTTTTCGGAAGTGTATCTTTTTTTATTTTGTTTCTGAAAGCGTTGAAATGACTCGAGAAATAATTAAGAAGGAAAAAAAAGTCATGACCTTCAACAGAAATTTGCAATTTTCACGAATAAATTGTATGTTTAGAGATATATGTTTATCTATATCTATTTGTTATTAAAAAAATTTAATACCCAGATTTTTAGATTTTCTGAATTATTGTTTGCCATACTCTGTAATCTTATGCATTCCATTGAGTATTATCAAGTCATAATATATATATATATATATATATATATATATATATATATATATATATAAATTAATAGGTATATGAACGAACGAGAGAGAGAGAGAGAGATGTCCATGACAAAAAATAGGGACAATATATAATATAAATCCCCATTTTTATTTGCTCGTTACACTAGAAGGAAGGGAAGAATCAAATGCTTTCATATACACTTTCAAGGGATCTATTTCCAGATGAGAATTAAAATAGAATTTGTGGTAAAAAAATGCATAGTATTTTAATTTAAAAAACTAAAATTTAATTATATCTTAGCTAAATTTAATGAAGTTTAAATTTACTTAAGTTTTAGCTTAATAATTTTTGAACCGATTTTTTTAAGTTACCCGATGAGCTGAAATACGGAATGAATTATCCTCTGCTTTGATTGCTCTAAATCCTTTTCCCATTTTTTACATAACATATTCTCTTTTTAGCTTTAACTCTGGTTAATATAGGATTAATTTATAAAATTGGAATGAGCCATTGATTCTTCAACACACGACTATATATTAAAGCGTTTTAATATATCCAAAATGTATTAAAAAGTCATGTTTTTTTTTACAAGGAATTCATTTACAGGGCTCTATACCTAAACAAAACTTATTATAAGAATTACGATTTCTTTTCTTCGTTTTTGTGTTAAAAATATCATAATTATTAAGTTTTAAGCAATTTGAGTAGAGTATTGCATCATTTTGTCTTAAGCAGAAACTTCAGAGTTTCAAAGAAACAAGACATTCATCAATTCCTTTTAATGAATATTTTCATACAAAGTATAATTTTTGAAGTGCTATTGTAAATCAGCAATATCTGAAAACTCTGAGATTCTATAAAGATTAAAATGGTTAAAAAAACATTGTTTTATTGTAATGACTGAAGTTTAAATTGTGACTTTAGGAAGGTTTATATGTGTAGCAATAAATGTGTATTTTTTATCTAAATGGTTATGCTTGCGCCGGCATGGATATAAGTGACAATTTAAATAATACGATTAATACAAATCATAATTCGGAATAGAAATTCGGATATTTGTACGTCGCTTTTACATTTTTAAGCAATATAATATGAAACAGAAATGTAAAAATTTGTATGTCTTTTTCGTAATTTATATACAAGGTTTAACTTATATTAAAAATATATACATACAGAGTGGTTCCCAAAATTGAGTATACGCCTTTCATTCTCTTTCCCCCCCACAGGCCTAAGACCCTGTTATTAAATATTCATTCAAGTTTAATATTTATAGGAATGATAAAATGCGCATTACAAAATATACTAGGCTAAGAAATAAAAATGAATAGGTATTTTAATCAACAAGACTTTACATGAAAGTTGATAGTTTCAGAGTCACAAAAAAAATTGAGTATATATTTTAAATTGTGGTTTTCGTGCCAAAATTTTTTGCAAAGAATAAGTATAATAATTTTATTTCGTTAAGATAGTATTTGATTTCCAGGAGAAAAACTTTTTTTTTAACTGTGTGATGATTTCCATTACTGAAACTAAAATTGAAATTCGGGAAAACTGATAGAGGTGGGTAAATTTCTGCGTATATTGCAAAGGTAGGTAAAATCAGTCACAAATGGGTACAAAAGGTTATCCAGAAAAATAAAAAAAAAATTGGCATATATATATATATATATATAAATATATATTTGACATGGAAGAGGAAGAAAAGTGTCTTCCAATTTGACAACCAAAATAATTTATTGGGTGTTTATTAAGTAGCACTTAGAAGCAAAACAAGACGGCTGTTGGTGATAGACCTCGTAATTTTAAAACTCGGTCAAACGACGAGAACGACATCTGAACAGGCATATACCTCTCCAAACTTCCATACCATGTCAATGAGAAGACTTAGAGAATGAACAAATTTCATGTGCATTGAACCCGCTCCTCGTCCGGTCTTTATTAGCATCAAGACTCAAACCCATAATTGATAGAAATAACGCAACCATTAGATTACCACGGCCCCCAATGACCAAGAGAAATACCATTCGAGAAGCAAGAAAAATTGTCAAAATGAGCAGTGGCTTTTCTAAAAAATAATAATGGGGAGGAGGGGGGCATATCATCATTGACAAGACAGAAGCACCTTTTTAGTTTAGAAGTACCATATGGGGGAAAGTTAATAATATTCTGTATCAATTTTCTTTTTCGAAGGTGTGTAAATTTACGGAGTACCTCTCCCCAGAGTGGGAGATACCTCCACATCAGAGCTATTAAATATGAGAAAATTAAGAGAGTTTCATAAAATTTGCTAAAAGGTAGGAAGAGAAACTACTGTCAACATTATATGTCCGCCAATCGGACATATAGGACGAAGCTGGTTTCCCTCGGCCGCCGCGAGGCGGTCGAGCGAGAGGTCCGGAAAGGCAACCTCTTTCCCCGTAGCACCGGTCTCGAATAAACGAGGCCGGGGGAGGTGGGAAAAGTGTGGAGAGAAAGGAGCGTTCTGATTGGTAGAACGCTCGAAGAGAGAGAGAGAGGGGGGGGGAGAATCCACCAGAGAGCTAGAGCTGACTTTTTCTCCGAGGGAAAAAAAGGAGAGAAAAGGAAAGACATTCGATACCGTTCGAACATAAATTAAATTTAGAAAAATATGTTAGTTGTCAAAATTGAGGGTCGGAAGGTTTGGATGTCAATTTGTGACCTAATTCGCGCGGAATGAAGTCAATAAAAGCAATTTGGAAGAGGAAGGAGAGATATTTTAATGATTTGGCGGATTGTTTTCCGTCCAGGATTTAGAATTTTGAATATCTGGGTTTTAAAGAGATATATGTCTAGCAGCAATTAGAGAAAGGCTGATAGACTGGTTTGATTAAGATAGGTTTAATTTGGAATAATTAATTTAAGAATTAAATTTAAAATTTTTTAAAAATTAAATTAAAATTTTTAGAAGTGAACAACAGTGCTAGTGGGTACCCAGGGAACACCACTAGTTTGTTGTACGGGGTTTGTGATCCAAATGAGGTATTGAGGTTGCAACGTGGGAGCTCTTTTGATGGTATGGAAATTATCGAACGTTTGTTCGTGTAGAGCTCTGGGCATTTGACGGCTGCCTTACGCCTAGGACTGATTTTGTAGTTTGGTTGCGACCTCAATAGCGCATTGGGGTGGCTTGGTAGTTTTTGAAAGAAGTTTTTAGATTGCCTTTTAATGAAAGTCATAATTGGTTCTATAGATGACTTCATTCCGAACAAACCAGGGAGCATTTACAATTTTCCTAATATAGGAGTTGGTTGCAATGTGCAATTTCTAAGGTGAATCATGGCACTGGCTCCCCAGATTTGGGATACGTACGTCATGACCGGTGTTACAATGGTTTTGTAAAGCAAAACTTTGTGTCTGATCGCCAAAGTACTCTTTCGAGCAATGAGTTTGTTAATCTGGATATGAGTCGCTCGCTTTTTAACACAAGTGTGCTCAATTTGTTTTGAAAAAGTTAATTTGGAATCCAGAATGCACCCTAGATACTTGTAATGTAGTACCCAGGGCACTGGTTGGTCGAAAATTTTTAGTGTTGCCAGGTTTGGAAGTCTCTGCCTGCTCGTGAACAAGATGGCTGCACTTTTGGACGCATTAACTTTGATTTTCCAGTTCATGAGCCAGAGCTCTAGCTGGGAGATGTGTTATTGGAGATAGGAGATGACGACGGGCATGCTCCTGTTTTATTTTCTTTTTCCTATCTCAAGGTGTTCAAGTATTGATACAATTTTATCAAGTGAAAAAAATTTAAGAAGTAAATAGCATTTAAGAAAAATAATTAAGATACTATGAATCTTAATGATGAGGATGGAATTTGTATTTTTGAAGGATGCATCCTTCCTCTTCCTTTATAAATACTGAACCAGGGGCACTCTTTCAGAGACAGCAAAGACTTTTCTCATGAATCGGCTTAATTGAAATCTCTTATTCTCTTCGTGATGAAAAAAAAAAAAAAAAATTAAGCACGAAGAGGAAAAAAGTCCTTATGTTTAAAAAATTTAGAAAATGTATAACTGAATAACAAAAGAATTATCCCAAAATATTTGAAGTTCGGATAAGGATCTATGGGGATGTGAGGTGCATAGGTTCCTTTGCACCCCTTTCCTTCTGGGTACATCAAAGTAAGGTGTAAAATTGTCAAGATGTTCTGTGTGAATCTACATTGAATATGAAACATGAGCTTGATGTAATCGTGCTGTTTGTAAATACTATTCGATCTCATGGACTTATTCACACACAGTTTCGAGATTTTCGACAGTTAAACAATCTAAATGATGATTACTATATACACGAGAATAAGGTGACTTAATGAAGGATGCGTTTTTGAGTGCATTTGGCAGTTGAAAGACGAAATTTTATCATTTTTCCTTGAAAAATAGTGTTCTGCGATTCTCATGAAATGAAAGATATAGCATGGATTTCGGACTTTGCATCTTCCACAAAATTCCTGTCATATGAATGACTTAAATATCAAGATATAAGGATAAAAAATCTATTGGTTTTCATTAAGTAACGAAAATATAATAATTTATTATATATTCATCATTGTATTATGTATGACTTTCTTCCATTTTTCTGATAGCTTATCAATTTCTTCCTTGAAAATGTAGTCGGTTTGAAATGGAAGAAATTTTTGACAGCTTGACTAATTTGCTCTTCAGAATTGAAGGGTTTTCCTTCTAAAAAGTTTTGTAGGGAATATAAAAGATGGTAACCTATCGGGTCCAGAGCCAAGGAGTAAAGCCGGTTTTGTTAAACAGATTATTCAAGATTAAGAATTTTTTTTCAGTCACTAAAAGGATATTTTTGTGATCGATGGACTTTTTCACGGAATTTCTCTTTCACTCTTAGCAGCTGCTGAACGTATCTATCCGTAGTAATTGTTAACGCTTGCATGCGCTATCACCGCGCCACCTGTAAATGAGGAGTTTGGTAACTGTGATTCTAACTGTAACTGGGAGAAGAGCGGGAAGCGCTCATCGCGTGTATACGAGTGAAGTGTAAGACGAGCTATCTGTGAAGGCACCATGTGCAGGTGTCTTTTGTGAATTATTAAAGAGATATTTAATACAGTCCACTAAGTGAGTACTTATTGTGCAAATGACCTATGGAACTTTAATATTGTGTAGTGAAAGATTCATGTGGTCCGAATCGCCGGAGAGCAAGTACTGGCATGAAACAAAAGTTTCTAAGTGCTATATTGTGTTTAGTGAATAGAAGTGAGTGATATTCTTCAGTTTGTGATACGGATTAAGTGTGATATTGTGATATTTTCTATGGATTAAAATGCCACATCAGTGCAGAAGTGACCGCTTTAAATCAAAACATCGATCCAGTTTTTGAGGTGAGAGAAATTTCTCTATTGTGTTTTCTTTGCTGAAATTAAAAAAAAAACATGTCTTTAATTAGAAAATTAAAAAAAGACGAGTTAACCCTCGTGGCTGAGGAATTAGGTTTGATAATTCCTGATGGAGAAAAAGTTGTTGACTTAAGAAATATTATTGAAAATTGTGATTTGTATATTAATGACACTGAATTCGTTCAAAATATCGTTGATTATGTTATTGAGGAAAAGAACTCAATTAAGGAAAGAGAAAACTCAATTAAGGAAAGAGAAATTAGAATCAGAGAAAATTAAACTGGCTCAATCGCAACAACAATCTGATTTATTAGAAAAGGAATTACAATTAGAAAACCTTAAAAAAGAAACTCGTCAAGATAAGTTAACTGATATAGATACCTTAAACAGAAGCACTGAAAATCTAATTAAAAGTGTAAAAACTTTAACGATTTCTGTGCCTACTCGAGTAGAATCTTATAATCTTTTCTTCCAATCAATAGAAAAAGCATTTAAAACAAAAAATGTGCCGGAAGAATTAAAAGCGGAAATACTATTAAATATATTAGGAGAAAAGGTATCAAATTTAATGATTTATATGAAAGAGGAGGATATCAATAATTATGAAAAACTTAAATCTGTAATATTAAAAGAATACCAACCCACCCCGCAAGAGAGTTTAAATCAATTTCGCAATGCGCAAAAATTACCCAATGAAAATTTTGTACAATTCGCGTCAAGGTTATCTGCTAATTTTGAATATTATTGTCAATTGCGAAAAGTAAGCGATTTTAAATCGTTATGTGAATTGATTGTTTCGGATAAAATATTTAGTGACCTTGATAAAGAACTGAAAACGCACATAGCAATAAAAGAGGGTGAAGGGTATTTTAAACCGCAACAACTTGCGAGAGAAATTGATATTTATCTTTCTTCCAGAGAGAAATCTAAATATGAGTCATCAATGAAGGGAAGTAAAAGATATCCAATAATAAATAAAACAAAAAATCCATATAATTCAGGGTATCAGAAAGGGATTTCAAAAGTGTTTATTTCAGAAATAAAAAAACTATAAATGTGTTATGTGTAAAAATGAGAAGCATGCGTTATATTTGTGTCCGCGATTTAGGATGCTGTCAGTTCAAGATCGCATTGAAATACTTAAAATAAATAATCTGTGCTTTAAATGTTTTGCTTCAGAATGTTATGTTATAAGATGTTCGAGTAGAAATTGCTTTTGTGGAAAACCACATCATAAAATGATTCATTTTTCGAGAAACGTCGACAACGCTAAAATAGAAATAAAAAAATCTCAAAAAACGTCTGCCCGTGAAGGTCAAAATGAAGAATTTATGAATGTTTCCCCCCCTTCCTGCGAACTCAATGAAAATATTGTAGCTAGCAGTTTCGCAAAGAGCAAAACAAAAAATGTTTTATTGAGTACTGTTAGAGTTTTGATTAAAAATAAAAATGATGATTGGGAAGAAGCCAGGTGTCTGTTAGATGTTGGAAGTCAAACATGTTTAATAAGTTCAGAGTGCGCTAATCGTTTGCAACTTAAAAAAGAAAAAAGAAATACTTTGATCTCGTGTTTAAATGATTCTTCAATGAATGTGAGTGGATGCGTTAAAACTACTATAGCGAATAAAAACAAAAGTTTTCACAAAGAATTAAAAATGTTAATAGTTCGGAAAATTACTGATTTAATTCCCCAAGCAATACTTGATGTTAATGTTGAAATTTCAGATTCAATTCCGTTAGCTGATTATAATTTTAATGTCCCAGGAAAAATAGATATTTTATTAGGAGCAGAAATTTTTTATGAACTATTGAGGCCTGGACAAATATATACGCAAAATTCACGTTTGCTCTTACAAAATACAGTGTTTGGTTATGTGGCTAGCGGTAGTGTAGATCAAGTTAGTGACACTAAGGTTCATTGCGGATTAATCCGAGAAGATGATTTAAATATAACGTTAAAGAAATTTTGGGAGATAGAAAGTGTCGAATCAGAAATATATAAAAGTAATGAACACGCGATTTGTGAGGAACATTTTGTTCGTACACATCGGAGAAATGAGGAAGGGAAGTATATTGTCACAATGCCCCTTAAAGAAAATCCTTCGTGTTTAGGAAGTTCAAAGGACATTGCTCTCAAAAGACTCAAATCGCTGTGGGCTCGTTTATCCAGAGACACTGAATATTTAACGTTATACAAAGGCTTCATGACTGAATATTTGAAACTTGGCCACATGAGAGAAGTGGTGGAAGAAAGAGAACCCGATGTAGTGTACTATGCCACACATCATGGAGTGTTAAGACCCGAGAATACAAGTACAAAATTGCGCGTTGTATTTAACTGTTCCACACTGACCACTAATGGTAATTCGTTGAACTCGTTACAGTACAATGGTGGAGTCATCCAAGATGACTTATTTTCGATAATGATAGGGTTTAGAAAGCATGTGTATGCTTTGACAGCTGACGTGAAGATGATGTATCGAATGATACTCATAGAACCCAGTCAACACAAACTTCAAAGAATTTTGTGGAGTGAAACGCCCAATGAGTCACCTAAAACTTATGAGTTAGTTACAGTTACTTATGGAACTGTGAGTGCTCCTTATCTGGCAATGAGGACTTTGAAACAATTATCCATTGATGAAGAGAATAATTTTCCCATTGCATTACCTGTGTTGCGTGACAATTTTTACATGGATGATGTACTATGTGGAACTCAAACCTTAGAGGAGGCTCAAGAGTTGCAAAAACAACTTATAGTTATTATGCAAAAAGCTGGAATGCAACTTCATAAATGGTGCACAAACCATCCAGAACTATCACCAAGTGTCGATGGAAATTATAATTTCTCAAATCTCAGTGAAACCAAAACCTTAGGAGTGTCCTGGAAACCAGTGGAAGACTGTTTTTCTTTTCGAGTCAAAGTGGAGCTTGGGACTTCATACACAAAAAGGAGTGTGCTGTCTACTGTTGCAAGATTATTTGATCCTTTGGGACTGCTTGGTCCAATTGTATCTAAGGCTAAAATATTCATGCAGAAACTATGGCGCTTAAAAATTGATTGGACTGACACACTTCCAACTGCAGAGTATCAAGAATGGCATAACTTTTTGGTTATGTCAGAAAGCATCAATAACATTGATATTGAGAGACGAATTGTGATTGAAAAAGCTACCCAGATAGAAATCCATGGTTTCTCTGATGCTTCAGAACGTTGCTTTGGAGCAGTGATTTATTGCAAGTCTTTCAGCTCTACTGGTGAAACTATGGTTAGACTGGTGACTAGCATATCTAGAGTATCGCCGGTGAAAAGCCTTACAATCCCAAGGCTGGAATTGTGTGCTGCAGTCTTACTATCAAAGTTAGTGAAAAGAGTCCTTGCTGCAATGAAACTGGAAACAACAGTATTCTTATGGAGTGATTCCATGATAGTGCTTTCATGGATCCAAAAGGATCCAATGGATCTTAAAACATTTGTGCAGAACAGAGGTGCCATCATTCAAGAGAACACATCCATAAACCAGTGGGGTCATGTGTCATCTGAACAGAACCCAGCAGATATCCTTTCTCGGGGAGTGGACCCTGATAAATTGATCAACAACAGAATGTGGTTCAATGGTGCCACGTTTCTACACAACAGTGTTTATCCTAAGCAAACAATCTCTGTGTCCAAAGAATGTGAGGAATTGAAAGCAGAACTTAAAAACTGTCAGTGTGACGAGTTTAAAGAAAAATTATCTGCTTTTAATGTGACTGTTAATAATTTTATTCATAGTATTCTTAATTTGAGTAATAATTATATAACTGTTCTTCGTATTTTTAGTTATGTTTTCAGGTTCATAAATAATATACAAAATCCTTTGTATAGAGTATCTGGGCCACTTGAAGTAAATGAACTGAATCATGCAGAAAGTGTTTTAATTAAAATGGTTCAAAAGGAGGAATTTTCAGCTGAGATTAAGTGTCTCAAGCAACAAAGGAGTGTTCTTCCAAAGAGTAAGTTAAAATCCCTAAATCCATTCTTAGATGCTGATGGAGTCATGAGAGTTGGAGGACGCTTGGGTAACTCAGGTTATAATTTTTCTAAGAAACATCCTGCTATTATGCCTAAAAATCGCAAATTGACTTTATTAATTATTGATTATATTCATGTTAAATATTTTCTTGTAGGTGCATCAGCATTACTTAGTTATGTGAGAGAAAAGTTTTGGCCTTTAAGTGGTAGATCTACCTGTAGAAAAATTGTTCATAAATGTATAATTTGTTTTAAAGCTAATCCAGTTATTTCATCTCAAATCAAATTATGGGTGACCTGCCTAGAGACCGAGTAAGACCAAATTTTCCATTTAATTGTGCAGGTGTGGACTTTTGTGGTCCATTTTTCATAAAGTATAGAAATCAACGTAAGGGTATTTTACTTAAGATTTATGTTTGTATTTTTGTGTGTTTTGTTTCCAAAGCTGTACATTTAGAAATGGTATCAGACCTTAGTTCATGGGCTTTTATAGCCACATTAAAGAGATTTATTGCCCGCCGCGGTAAAAGTGCTAAATTATATTCTGATAATGCCAAAAATTTTCAAGGTGCGAATAAGGAAATTATGAGACTTCATAAAATGGTTCAGGATCCAGACAAAGAGTTGGCTGTTTTTTTTGCTAGTGAAGGTATTGAGTGGAAATTCATCCCACCTAGATCCCCAAATTTTGGCGGACTTTGGGAAGCCGCAGTAAAAGCCTTTAAATATCATTTTAAACGAGTTGTTAGTGGTGCTAATTTAAATTATGAAGAATTTTTAACTGTAGTTACGCAGATTGAAGGAATTCTAAATTCGAGACCCCTCTGTCCTTTGTCTGCTAATGAAGATGATCTAGAAGTTTTAACCCCCGCGCATTTTCTGCTAGGACGAACTATAACTGCTATTCCTGAACCAGATTTTTCAAATACAAATGATTACAGACTTAAAAATTGGCAAAGATTAACAAAATTAGTACAATTAATCTGGAAAAAGTGGCATCGTAATTACTTAAGTCAGCTTCAGCAGCGAAATAAGTGGATATTTGAAAAAAATAATGTTCAAATTGGCGATTTAGTATTACTTGTTGAAGATAATATGCCAGCACATGAATGGCTACTAGGCAGAATTATTGATGTATTCCTTGGAGATGATAAAAAAATTCGTGTAGTTCAAATAAAAACTCAATTTGGTGTATTAAAGAGATCTGTCTCAAAAATTTGTGTATTACCTGTGTCTAAATAATATATGTAAACATATCTATTTTTCTTATTGATAATTGTAAATATTAATAGTGTATTTCTTTGAAAGTATTGCCATATTCATTAATTGTGTGCTGTGTTAAACTGAGATTTTCATATAATTTAATAGTGTTCTTTTTGCTTGTTTGCTGATAATTATTGAATATGTATCTTCAAATTTTGTGTAATTTGTGAAATAATGTTTTACATACAATGATTGAATGTTTAAACATGTCAATGGGGGCCGGTATGTTAACGCTTGCATGCGCTATCACCTCGCCATCTGTAAATGAGGAGTTTGGTAACTGTGATTCTAACTGTAACTGGGAGAAGAGCGGGAAGCGCTCATCGCGTGTATACGAGTGAAGTGTAAGACGAGCTATCTGTGAAGGCACCATGTGCAGGTGTCTTTTGTGAACTATTAAAGAGATATTTAATACAGTCCACTAAGTGAGTACTTATTGTGCAAATGACCTATGGAACTTTAATATTGTGTAGTGAAAGATTCAGTAATAACTAAATTTGACTTCAACAATTCGCGATCAATTATATCTCGACAGTTCAACCATATTTACAATAAAAAAAATATTTTTTATGTGTGTTTACTTTCACATCTGATAGAAGTAGTTAATCCTTATCAAGCCACTATTTTTTGAGGACGATATTGTGATAGACAACCTATTTTTCATCACCAGTTATAAATCCTGTATAAAGCAATTTTGAATTTTACTCTTGAGAGCAGCCTTAAAATGATTGACTTGCTTTATTCCGCTCATTCAGATTGTATTTTATAAAATAATAATCCAACAAAGAAGAGAAAGAGAGAGCGGTGCCTTTCTACCACATTTATTTACAATCTCTATGCACCAGTTATACATAAACAAATATTTACTTTAATATACAAGGGTTTCCAAACAGCCCATACTTTCCCTAATTCGCTTTAGGGGTCAGGAAAAGTTACATTCAATCAAGGAAAAAACACCTTACGTTGTCTAGAACTAAAATGTAATCTGAAATCTTCCCCATGCGCTCTCATTTAGACGAGACAAAGCGTTCTCTGGTGGTATCCAAATAAATTATTTCCAACAGATTGTGAGATATCCTCCTACTTGCAGATTTTTCCCAATTTCTCCTGGGGGCGACAAACAGTTGATTGCAATGTATTCAAACTTACTGGTATATTACTTATTGATTCTTCTCCAAAATTGGCTTTAAAATGTTGCCGTCCAAATCAGCAGACGTCTTGCCTTTGGTCCGCCCTTAAAAGTTCTACCTCCAGGACTGAATTTGGCAAACTAGTTTGCCAGATTGGTTATTAGTCCTTCACCATATATATTTTATATATTTTTTTTCACCTGTCGCCTTAGCACTGTTGCTTTCCCCCCCTCTCAATGTTGCAACGTTGACATTAAGAATGTATACTTTTTCGCTCTCCATTTTGGGAGTTAGATACAAAAATTTAATATAACATGCACCATTCAAGAATTGTCAGAATTTTAATTGAATTCTAATGCATTTGGTGAAACTAAAAACTCTCTCTCCCTTGTTTGTCGTCCCGGGGATTCATAGTGGATAGACGCGAACAATAAATTCTGCCCAGCTGCTCCGGACGTTATTAATAACGCAACCTAACTTATAATTTATAGGAAATAGTATCTATTGAAATTGTTTTGTTGACATTACGCGTTTCTGAAAGGATTCAAAAGCTGATTTTCATTTTTGTACTCATAAAAAATTAATCTTTTTAGATTTCATTTGCTGGGTTGCATTAAATTTATTTAGTTATTACAAATAAAACAGTATTTAAAAGTCAAATTGATCATTAATACTGCTCTAAAAAGAAACACGGGGCTAATGGAGGTGACCTTTGAACCTCGGTCAAGTGATGAGGACGATACCCGAGTTGGCATTTCCATCTTCAAACATTTGAATGAGGAAAGAAAAAATTATAAAATTGCATGAAAATTTGCGGAATTAGAATTCCCTCGATAGTCAAATAATCATTTTATTCAAAGTAAAGACAAAAATGCACACTGATTTTCTTAAAAAACTAAATTTACAAATTTAATTTACCATTTAAACAGAATTGGATATTTTTACCTTGCCTATCAATGCAAGTTGAGAAGCATTGCGGCCGGATTTGGAATTTGAACTCTAACCGATTTATATTCCAACAATCATTTCAAGCAGTTGCTTTCAGATGTTCCAATATTAGAGTTTTACAAATCGTTATCGAAATTAAGTATCCTACTTTAATATCTCACTCCTAGAAAATTAGTGCTATGTTTGCCTCATCTTATATTCAGATGGCAAAATAATTATTTGAACACTCTAAAGTTTTTAATTTTTAAATAAATAAAAACAGATATTTTGACAGAAAATAGTTTAAATATAATACATTTAGCGTATATTTTAGATTAAATACCGCAAAACTTTGATGAAGTTAACGATAAAGCTTCTTGCAAAAAAAGTATTTGTACACTTCTTCAAGATTTTAAAAGCAGTGATCACTTGAATTGTTGTCCTGGACTTATTGAAGTAGTAGCTGTAAATACTGCAAAGAATTTTAAACATTTTATTTGTGTTTCTGAACTGTACTGGGTTGCCCGTCATTGACTAATGATGCATCTGTCTAGATCTGGCGTAGGATAAAAAAAAAAAATTCTTCAAGATACGCAAGATATATACAAGTTTTCATAGTGCTGATGGCTGAAAGGAATATTTTCATAGTAGCAATAAACAATTGCTAACTTTATAAAATTTTTGAAGTCTGACATTTTATCTACATTGTTCTTAAAATAAATGAGAATGACACCTAAAACTAGAGAGGTATTTATAGGCATGAGAAAGCGCATCTATGAGCTCCATAAAAATGGTAAATCATACCGAGAAATTGGAAAAGCAATTAAATTATCATTTATAGCTGTTCGATACATATTGAGAAAGTAAGAAGGAAAAAGATGCATTGGAAAAAAAAAAAACCCAGACTAGGATCTCCAATTAATAATGAGAGCAAAAATAAGTTTCATTCAAATAGCTTTAAAGGTTCAACTCAAAAAGTTGCTCAAGACTTTGTAATATTTTCTTAAATCATAGTAACATCTCAATCAATAAGAAATGTTCTCCACAATGCAGTCTAAAAGGGTCAGTAAGAGAGTTTCCAGTCATTGTACAAGTGGTTGAAAGGGGGTGAGAATTGATATGCTACAAACAAGTTCGTGTATATATATATATATATATTGCTACTAAACGTTATTATATATTAATGCAACACAATAAACAAGCATATGGGAAGGAATTTCTCCTCATCGGAATTCGTACTAATGTACCACTAGAAAATTTAGAAAATAATTATAGAGATAATAGAGGTCCGTCGTTTTGTCAAATTCCAAAAGTTTCCATCAACAGAAGAAAATTTTCACCCAGCCACCCACCCTCCACTCCAAGCTGAATTCAAACGATCCTATTGGCTCCCCATCCACCCCGCCTCTGAAGAAGCAAGTGCAAGCAGTTAGACCTATTCCAGCAAAATTTCAACAATAACAGGCCTACATCGCAGTTCCCAACAAGATACGGGATGAAGGGCGGCTACGCCGCCTGGGCACCCGTAGAGCTTTTCATAAGTTTTGTCAAACCTGGGACAAGTCCATAACTTTCCCTTGTGTTGATTGTAATACTGGGAACAATGTTACCAGAAAGCATTAAACTATGGCTTGAAAATCACAATATTCAACTTTTCATAGCTAAACCTAGACAATACTCTAAATGTTTTAGTTTCATACATCAATGTCGATTTTGTCAACAACCTGAAGCATGCGTTAATAACGATACATTCCATATACAATGGATCCCAAAATTGAGTATACACCTTAATTTTTAACATTAAAAGTATAAAAAAGTAATATTGAATATTTATATTAAATTAATATATGATTGAGTGATAAAATATATTTTAAATATGTACAGGATGAGGAAACAAGAATGAAACCTGTTTAATAAATTAATTATATAATATTAAATCAGAAACTACAACATATTAAGCCACACAATTGAGTATACACCTAGCATAAGTTTTAAATGAAAACATTAAAAGACAAACTAATATTTGGTTACACACCCTTTCGAATTAATGACGGCTTCCAGATGGCGTTGCATTGATTTAAGAAGATTTTGGGGGGGGGGGGTTCACTTATGATTTTAGCTCATTTTTTTCTTAAAAATAGTTTTTAAATCGTCTTTATTCTTGATAAGGTGCTTTTGAACAGATTTTTCCAACTTTGACCGTAAATTTTCAATAACGTTGAAATCAGGTGAGTGTGCAACTGCGTTCTACAGTTGTACAACAAACACAATTGAACAATTTTAGCTGTATGCTTAGGATCATTATCGTGTTGAAAAATGAAACTCGATAATAAATCCAACTTTTATGCACTTTGCTTTAAATTATTTTTAAGAATGCTCAAGTATTGAATTTTGTCCTTGATCCCATCGATAAACACTAAACTTCCCACACCATTAGCTGACAAACAGCCCCCTATGAGTACAGAGCCACCTCCATTCTTGACAGTAGGAATGGTGTTTTTAGGAAACAACTACCTGTTTGGATTCCGCCAAACATAGCATTGCCCATTACTTCCATAAACATTAAATTTGCTCTTATCACTGAATATGACTTGATTTCAGAAATCTGGAGAGCTTGAAATATAATTTTCAGCATATGATAGCCTCTTCTGGTTTGGATCAGAAATGAAAGGTTTTCTCCTACTCATACGACCATTAAGACCTTCTTTCCTGTGTAATCTTCTAATTGTTTCTGCAGAAACAAGTCTTCGTATCGCGGAAGATGTGGTTGCAGCAATTTTTGCAGCACTAACTTTTGGAGTTTCGGTCACTTTTTGTAAGACCCTCCTACTTGTTCTGTCATCCAAGATCTTCTTTCGCCCTCTTCCGGGAATATTTTTAAAGTGTTCCAACTCTTATTACTTTTTGATGATTTTTGAACACATCCGTAACTTCTCTGAACTACTTTTGCTATTTTTTCTAAGAGATTTACCTTCTTCAACCACTTTAACGACCATCTCTAACTAAAATTGCAGTTTCTATTCTGGAACCAATTTTGAAGTATAAAAATTAAAATTTCTACTAGAAACTTGTACTTTAGGATCTAAATTTAATGTCAGTATTAAACGCAAAAAATTCTGTAAAACAATGGTAACTAATTTATCAGGCTACTTTTCTACTATGTGTATACTTAATTATGTGTCATGAATTCATGACATTTCGTCAGAAAATGCAAATAATTTTATTATAATATTAACGTCGTGTTTATTTTTTGGATAAATATCTTATTTAAGGAGTGATTTATCATTCCTATTAAAAAACCTGTGTATGAAACCTTTTACCATATGTTTGTATTTTCAAAGTAGGGAAAGAGAGGTGTATGCTCAATTTTGGGAGCCACTGTAGGTGAATGTACAGCTAATAAAAGCTTCATCAAAGGAAATCATCCAGCTTACTCTCCATAATGTCCTACATCTATCAAAGATAAGCAAATAATGGAATTTAAAAGCAGACATATTGGAAAAATAAACGGCATTTTAAAGGAGGTTTTCCAAAAACCAGTAGGAACAATGTTTGCACATTTAACAGTATTTTGGTAAACGGAAGTCGTACTACAACCCCAACCAGAAATAATTCGAGATAAAAACTAACGTTTTTATATAATGACAAAGTATATTAATTATTATACATTAAATTCAAAACAAACACGTGATAAACACATAAAAAATTTAGTTATTTCAATTTAATCAATCATTTATTGAATATTTTTTACTGAAAAATTTTACAACACATACAAGCCTTTCCTTCTCAGTTTCCAAATATTTTTGGATTACCAGATCTAACCGAGAGGTGAGGTGAAGCTAATTTGAGTATGATTGGCTAAGTGTAGATAAATCTACATGTATTACGCGTCATACTCTTCTAGACCCAAAAACGTGGACAAAATACAAACGAACTTTATTATTTTTTAAGGAACATGAAAACATTGCACAAAAATAAGAATAATTTTTTTTAAAAAAATTCTGAAATTATTTTAACAGACAAATATTTATTGCATAATGCCTTATTAATATTTTTCTCATACTTAAGGGTTATTAGCCTATATTGCACCACATCCTTCATCAATGTATCTCATAATTAAGCAATAGATACAATAATTTTTTTTCATATTAAGTTATTTTTAGCAATTTGCGTAGACTAAAAGATTACGAATGGAACAAATAAAAGTTATGTATCTAATAATTTTTACTAATTGGTGATTTCTAATCGACATGCCAATCATTTAAATTCTACTTTCTTAGTACTTCTGAAATGCTGTACATCGAATTCTAGAGAACATAATTTTTAACTTTAAAATTTACTTAAAAAGAGACATTAGTGAGCGTATTAAAAAATTATAATATAAAATCAAAACATGCGTTTGAAAGTCATTCTATTAAAAATGGGAACCAGAATTCAGAAAAAATTATTGTGATATGACGTGGGGTCAAATATTGGAATCTTTCTTGCGAATGATTAGACTAAAAGTCAGCAACCCTTACTATCTCCCCTTTGTGAGTAGAAAATTTTTACGATACCTCATGGGGTGTATGTGGAATTCCCGGTGTTCCCAGAGAAGGAAAGAAATTTTTTCCTCAATCCTAAAAGCACCGAGAGGAAGGGATATTTTGACTTATTAAAATTATTGAAATATTAGTTAAAACTTGTCGCAAATGTCTAAATATTGCATTGTTAGGCGAATAAGAACGATTTCCAAAGTTTCAGAGTTCTACTTGTTGGGAAGTTGGTTAAATTAACGATCGAAAATTTGATGACACACACACACACACACTCACTGAAACATACACACACACACCAAGTGAAATTCAGAAAAACGTTGTAAAAAAAGCAGTGCTGTTACAAAAAATGCTGGTAATCAAATTCCCTCTGCCCTATATTAAGGCTGCATCTAATAACACAGAAAAGAATAAGAAATGATAAAATAACAAAGCCTCTAAATATGTTCTATACTTTCCCCCTTATTTTTATGTAGACAAAGAAATCCGCATTCTCTTCTAATTTTGTGTATATCCTTGAGGAAAGAATATGAATTACAAGAGTTGTAAAATTTTCCTTTTCTTTCTTTTTCCTTTTATGAACTTTTTACAGTGGGACAGCAAAGGCTTAAAAAATAAATATATACTTTTAAATATCCCTCCTTCCTCACAAGCAGATTTTTGGCTTTTTCAGAAAACATTTTTTAAAAAAAGAGGACAGGCTCAATTTTCTAAACAAAATTATTTTCAGATTAGATAGAACAGACAGACCCGGAGGAGGAATGCTAACAGCATTTCCAAAAAATTGCTCTACCGGACAAATTCCTACATAAATGGCGCAAACACAAAATCTAGAAATACTTTTAGTCAAAATAGAAGTAAGAAATATTTCATTCTATTGAATTAATTTCTTCTCTCCGAGATGACTAAATATCTCATTAGTAAAATATTTCTTGAAAACATTAACTGATCCGGCCTTCATTTTTGGGGAATTTAATCTCCCTCATCTGATTTAGGGATCCGATCATTCTTCTAAACATAGTAATAACTTTGTCGACTGGTTAATAGAAATCAAAATTTACTAACGTCACTACAACTGTTCCCATCCGATGCATTGAAGTATAGGTACAGCTTCTCTAAAATATCTTACAATATGTTCATCAACCTATTCAGGTCACGCTAATAGCTATGTTTTAGACTGCGCCTTTGAAAGCGACCGTAGCCACATTGTTACAGAGCTCTCATTACTCAAGCAGAATAAGCAATTTGTAAAACGAGTATATTGTCAAGGGGTAATGAAACAATCACAATATACATTAAGCAACCAAGAGAATGATAAGATAAAACTATCTGAAACTATTTCTAAAATAATTAAAAAAATACTCGAGAAATTCGATTATCAAACAGATAATTTCCACCCTGATGAAACAAGACTTGTAATAATTTATTCCAGCTTGTAACCAATGTATTTCCTCTCCCCTCAGTCCTGCAACGCCCTCTACAATAACTGCGTCACGCCCTCAGTTTAGCATATGAACTCAAGGTGTTCGGAGCACTAAAACAATTATGCGTATCAACGGGGAAATCCCTCGGCGCATACTCGGCTCAATATCTCTTTGTTTTCTACTATGTATGTAAATCATAAATGTGTTGTCCTTGTAATAAAATAATTGTTTAGTGATCTGGGCCCTTTTCTTCTGTAACTACGAAAAATAGTTATAATGGCGCCCAACGCGAAAAATTATTTTAGTAATTTTGATATTTGTGCAATCCTGCACTCCTGTGTTTATGACCGTAGCCAACGGTACTGCTATATTGAAGTAGTTTGTGCAGTCTTGCAACTAATTGCTTCTGATTGCTGGTGAGATCTGGAGTTATATTAACAGAGCAACAGTTGCTCTTATTGAATTTTGGATACAGTGCAGCCCGCACTTGGTGTCTTCAGTTGCAGCCAGCACATCCATTGATAAGTATACTCTTTCCTAACTGAACATGTTTTAGATTCTTAACTTTAAAACGAATCTGTTGGTCATCCTGACCATGGTATAATTTTGATTGTCTATGGAAAAGTAAAATTTCTCGTCTGAACAAAACGAGAAGCTTAGGTCGTCCTGACCATTGTAGAATTTTAATCCAATGTTTCCCGTCTCTATGGTAGTAAAATGCTTATATTTTAAGTGTAAATGGAATTATATTTCAATATATTGTTTTTATGAATAATAATACAGTCATTGTATAATTATCTTAAGATATATCTTTTCTAGCTTGTATAAGAATATTGTAGGAATTTAGAAATTAGAGTGTTTGCATTTAATATTTTATTCATTTTGAAATCGCGTATTTAGAATTGTGTATATTTGTATAAATGTTTTAAAAATTTTGTATTCCAAAGTGTAAAACTGATTTCAGATGTTAATTTCGTAACGGAAGTAAATATGATTTATGTATGTAAGAATGCAACTGCGAATTTCGCTTCGCGCATGTGACCTTGAACTCAAATTATTTCAGCCTGTCAGCGTAAAGTTTATTTCTTTTTATATATATGTATTAGGAGAAAATGCTTAGGTTGTAATTTATGAGTTTCTTTTCATTGTTTTAAGTAACTGATGAAATTTACTAGGAATATTTAACATTCTGTGGTTTTCCAAAAAGACAGATTTATAGTCTATTTCTTATTCATTTGTTGAAAAGAAGTTGATTTTAAGTAAATAATTGATGGTTTATGTTATTAATCTAAAAACATATTTATGCCTATTTCAGAGTATCTTATTTAAATTATCCTAGCCTGAGTTTGTTAGATTATTATTCAATTTTTTTTAAGAAAAGATATTAAATTGAGTCTAATTTGAAAAGTAATGAATAATAATAAAAGTAAAAGGTATAAGTTTTCCCGCCACAGGAACGGTTCTGAAAATTACCGGAAATGAAGTAGACATAATTTTATTTCAGAATGTTCGTTGTATATTCATTTTAGTCTACAATATAAATTCTGGTGAAGAGAAGATTCTTGATACTTTTATGTACTCAATGCTTAATTAAATATTTTCTTTTATTCTTTGAAGTGCATTTGGAAAAAAGTTTTTTCTTCCCTTACTTAATTTGATAGTTAGGTAATTAATGAAACAAACAAAGAATTTTTCATATTTTATTTTGTTGTTTTTACCTGAAGCATATTATTCCACATATTCGTTATAGATCTGCAATTTATGTATATTGTATATTTTTTTTGTTTTATTAGTGTTTTTAGTGTGACATATAATGTAATTTTTCCCCAGGCTATAATTGTTAGTATATTAATTTAATGTACATTGAATTTTTCGTGTATAAATTTTTATTTTACTACAAAATATTTCAGCATAGTGTATGAATTATAGTTTTGGCATAATAATTAGGTATTAGAAACTTTTTGAACTTTAAAACTTTTCACAAAAACAATTAAAATGTCTTACCTCGCAGGAGTTAAGAAAGAGGACTTACGATCTCTTTGTGAAGATCTCGGACTAACTATTACCTCTAAAATGTCTGTGTTAAACCTAAAAGACTTAATAATTAATGACACTAAATATGATGAAGAGTTCACCCGTGAACATTTAAAAGGTATTATTCAACATCGTAAAAGTGATTATGAACAGAAACTTAGAGAGATCGAAAGCGAGAGGGCCTTCGAACTCGAAAAGTTACGACTGTCACAGCCACAACAATCAGCTACTACTCATGGGTTGGGTGTGGAGAAACCTACTCTTGACGTTCAAAAGTTACTCCCTAAATTCAAAGCACAAGATGATGACATTGGTCTCTTCTTGACTTTATTTGAACGACAACTTTCTTTCCTTAAAGTTCCCAAAGAAAATTTTGTCACTTACCTCATAAGTGCACTACCAAGCGTTATCGCAAAATTGATCGCCAGAGAACCAGACACATTGTCTCAAGATCATGACCATATTAAAAGTATGTAACTAAAACGCTTTAAACTCAGTGCTGAGAAATTCAGGTTATTATTTTCTCAACATAGAAAAGCCGCCAACAGTACCTGGAAAGACTTTTACTTCGAAGTTCGAACATATCTAGAAGGATGGTTAACTGAACTGCAGATTGAGACTTTCGAAAAACTTAAGGATCTGATCATCACAGATCAAATTAAAAAGAAATGTCCTCCAGATTACAGAAACCATTTCATCGATACTTGGTCTGAAATCATTTCACCATGTGATCTAGTTGACAAACTGGATAGCTTTGACAACATGAAGGTGGGTTTGCAGAAGAAGTCTCAACTTCTGGAAAATCGAAATAAAATTTGGGTTAAGTCAGCCTCATCGACTGCAGAACATGAAAACACCGTTTCATCCAGAAACCAGCAATTCTCTAGGAAGCCTTTTCCGAGAATAAATAATAGAGGTTATGCTACAAAGCAGCAGGAAGATCACCCTCCTGTAAAGTGTTATGGTTGTGGAACTTCTGGTTTCATCCAAGCAAAGTGTCCCAATTGCACAGCAGAGCCCAAGACTGAATCGTCCCGATTCGAATTTTTGGAAGCAAGTTCCTGTTTTGTTACTACAGCTTCCGTATCAGCCGTATACCTGCGTATAAATGGAATTTTTGGAAAGGCTTGTGTGGATCCAGTCACTCTATTGCTGGTGAAACTTTGTATACGTTGCTGAAGGATGAAGGTGCTAAGTTCCGGAATGGAACAATGTATATCTTACTTGCTGATGGACAGCGCTCGACAGAAGATGTCCTCATCACTACAGTAACCCTTGAAATTGAAGGATGGAAGTTCTACCAAGAGCTTATCGCATTACCCAATGCAAAAAGAAACAGAACTCTGCTAGGTATTGACTTTCTAAAGAAATCAGGAATCATGTTGGATTTAAGGAATCAACAATGGTTTTTTGCTGACATGCCTCAGAAGCAGTTTGCCTTTGGTGAACATGTCAATGACCAACATCCAGTTGACAACTTAGATGTCAATTTATGTACTCTTCGTGAAGAAGAAGGTCGATGTTTAAATACTACGCAGAAAGAAAAACTAATTGCAGTCTTAAAGAAGTACGCATCTGTCTTTGAACCAGGGGGAGAGCCTACTCCCTACATTGAACACCGAATCAATATAGAGATAGTCCACCTGTCTCCGTACATCCTTATAGAATGTCACCTGTAAGAAAAGAACTCCTAAAGAAAGAACTTGATACACTATTAGAAGGAAACATTATAGAAGAATGTGAATCACCATATGCAGCACCTGTTGTGCTCGTTCCCAAACCAGATGGAAAAATGCGCCTATGTATCGATTACAGAAAACTTAATGCAACGACAGTTTCTGATTCTTATCCTCTACCTCGAATGGACGATTTGCTTCATGCGGCGAAGCATACACCTTTCATGACTACAATTGATTTAAAATCGGGTTACCACCAAATCAGTGTATGTTCTTCAGACAGAGACAAAACAGTTGACAAATTTCGCAGTGGTCTTAAAGACATGCACGTATTATCATACTTAGATGACATAATTATTTTATCAGAAACATTTGAAAAACATCTTGATGACCTCAAAACAGTCTTTGAAAGACTTTTGTTGTTTAAACTGCAAGCAAATCGCAGTAAATGCAACTTTGCTTGTGAAAAAGTAAAGTACCTCGGACACTATATCACTAGTTCCGGAGTCCAAGTAGATCCTGACAAAACAACTGCTATCAGAGATATACTTCTTCCGAAAAATGTTAAGCAAGTGCAATCCTTCCTGCAAAGTTGTTCTTGGTATAGAAGATTCATCTCTAATTTCTCTGAGAAATCAAGACCATTGAACAATCTCACTAAAAAGAATGCTCCTTGGAAATGGGGAGAAGAAGAGCAGAAAGCTTTTGACACGCTCAAACAGTGTCTGACAACTGCTCCTATTCTCAGACAAGTGGATGATACAAAACCCTTTGTCATACGAACTGATGCATCTAATTACGCAATCGGAGCAGTCCTGCTCCAGGGCTCAGGTGAAGAAGAACACACCATTGAATATGCAAGCCGTTTCCTTACTTCAGCGGAACGAAATTATTCAACCACTGAACGAGAAGCACTTGCCGTAGTTTGGGCCCTCAATAAATTCAGAGGTTATGTTGAAGGATCTGAAGTCACAATTGCTTCAGATCATCAACCATTGAAATGGTTAATGGGTTTGAAATCGCCTTCTGGACGGTTAGCCCGTTGGGCTTTGCAACTTCAAAGTTTCAACTTAAAGATTGAGTACATTCCTGGAAAAGCAAATGTGCTAGCTGACATGTTATCACGCCCTAGTTGTACTCACAAGAAGCCAAATTGTGAAATTTGCACGATAACTATCGATATCCCAGCTCGATCCTCGAAAGACATACGAAGTGAACAGATGAAAGATGATG
>BMAW01043213.1:261211-291446 GCA_019974015.1 Nephila pilipes | reverse complement strand
AACAGTAAAATAATCATAATCCTAAGGCTTCTGCACTAATTCAATTCAAATGGTAATGCACATTGTAGTACCTGTAACCGTGCCAATGATTTGGAACATTCTTTTGATTTGCAATAAATACGCATCCCATACAAATCTTCTCTGGAATATACTCGAGATAGACTCCCAGTATATTATTTTCAAAGAATTTTTGGAGAGAACAGTAGCTAATAAACAAGTTTTCACAGCATTCTTGCAGATGAAATATTTTGATATTTATTGAATTAAAAGAATCTGTGAAAGGAGATAAAAGCCTTTTTTGTTCTAAATCCCACATAACACAATGATTTTTCATATGTTTCTCTCAAATTTTTTTTTTTTAAAATTTCCATTAACTGGGAACAAATGCAAGTGATGTTTCACATTGCATTGAAAATACAAAAACTATTTAAATATAAAGAAATATTAAAATATGAAAAAAATAATCAAAATAACATTAAAAATACGCACTCTAGTTCGATTATATGAAATAACGTGATTAAAGAATTTCAAGGTATTCATTTTAAATTATTCTACTTTCATATAAAAACGAATATAAATAATACTCAATTTCTGAGAAATAATATCTTTTGAAATCGCTTTGTTGACATAACACGTTCCTGAAAGGCTTCAAAAGTTGATTTTCACATAGATTCATAAAAAATGATTCTTTTTAATTATTCCTTTGGCGTGTTATACTAAATTAATTTAACTATTCGAAATGAAACAGTATTTGAGAGATGAAAGAAAAAAAAAAATCAAGAAAATTAATTTTGTGCAATTACATTCCCTCTAATCTAATAATTATTTAATTTAAAATAACTTCTCAGTTAAAATTTTATTTTAAAAATATCCCCTCGTTTTCCAAAAAAGGGACCTTTTAATGTAATTTCTTTTGATACGTCAAGTTTTTGCAACCATACTATTTTTCACTTTATTTATAATAAAATGTCTCTTTTATTTGATAGAAATAAATATTAAATTTAAAAAAAGTGAGCACATAGAAAAACAGTAGAATGGCATTAAAATATGGTCACAATATGTTATTTTTAGATAAAATACGCACTCCCCAAATTACTCTCGAAAATTTTCTCTCTCAGTTATTGAATTTTTAAAATTAATTTAAAAAATCGACTCGAATGCAGTTCCATAATTGTTTTACAAATACGCATGAATCACATTGGAGCCAAATTCTAAATTTTATTTAATATCAGCGTTTTTGAGCTTATTTCTGCGGTATAATTACAAGGATTCCGTAATCTAGAATCATGGTCAAGTGACAATTACTACACCTTAGTTGGCATCTTCTTTTCTAACTTTATCACCAAATCAATTTGAGGACTTTGAGTTCCAATAGATTTAACAAGTATCAGCCTACACGTATTTCTAGTGGAATCAAGACACAACTCGAATAAAACACGGTTGCTGTTAGCTCAAATGCCACACGACTACTTGGCTTTAATTCCACCAAAATATGAATTATCCGTAATATTTTTACTCTGTCACGTTATTATAGCTACATCAGCAACCCAGCCTTATTTTTTTCTTAAGGGTGTTTGATTTTTTCGAAAAAGTATTAGTGTCAGTCACGAGATATGTTCAAGTCTTGATTTCACTTAAGATCGATCGTGTTGAGTTTAGTTTTTATTAATGAGCACTACAAGCAACACGAGGGCTATTGGCGACTCACCCACCTCGTAATTTTGAGCCTCGGTCAAGTGACGAGGACACCTGAGCTGACATCTCCTCTCCTAACTTCCACACCACGCCAACGGGAGGACTTTGGGCCCCGACAAATTTAACGTGCATCAACCCCGGCTACACGGCGGGTCTTTAACGGCCAAGGCCCGAACCCACGACTGAACGAAAACCGCCTGCCACGAATCCGCAACCATGACCATTAGGCTACTGCGACCATCGATCGTGTTGAATAAGGCTGCTTGCTCCACGTTAAATAGAACAGGGTCTCAAAATATTCATGCCTTGACCAGCTTTTAAAATAACGAAGTACTCTAGTTCTATCGCGATGTTAATCGAAATCAAACTGATTAGCCCCTGTTTTTCTGAACCAGGAATTTCATTTTGTTATTGCTATGCATTCACGTATAGAAACAGCAAATGGAATAGTAAATAATTTTCAATAATAAATGTGACTATCATACTTAAGTAAGCCCCAATGGAAAAGTTTGAACGCAGAGGATAGGTAATATTATTATGAAATTGCAATATTCATTTTCTAAACTTAACAAGATTCGAGGTGCAAATGAAACATTTAATTCCTAAATTTTCCAATGGAAACTAATTTATGTATTGTTTGGTTATTTATTTTACTTCGATAATTTCGAGGTCAATCTAAAATTATCTTCTTTGAAACAGTTGGTTGTTGAATTCAACGCTGCCGGCTGTCGTTTCTACACTAACACAAGGGTCCACTAACCACAGACACTGTCTCTTATTTTCAGCCACGGCTAGATGACGAGGACGACACTTCAGCTGGCAAACGAAATTCTCCACATCTACGCCAATTCTTCAAAATAAAGGAAAGTATTCTATACTTTGCAAGTGTTTCGGACGATTGACTGTGTGGTTTCATATATAATACGAATACAATTTTAAAAGAAAATGTATATACTTTGATTTCAGTAAGTATCAAAATAATTCATTTTAGAGTTTGGGAACATTATTACACTTATTTTTTAATCACCGATATATCCCAAAGTTCTCTCTGATAGTGATATTGCACTGTGGATATATGTCCAGTAATTGGTTATTGAACTATTTTTTGACAGCCCGTTTCTGCCCGACACTAGGTATGCTAAATACAGTCAATACACCTCTAATTTTGAATGACGGTTCGATGACGTGGTCAACACCAGCTGCCTTGGGCTTTGAGCCCTCTATACGACGGGCAGTTTATAATTTGGAGGTACAATCATTTAAAAAAAAAAAAGTGCAACATTTTTTAACAGAATCATTGCAGGTATAAAAAAAGCGATATCAATGTTAGTGACTATATTACGATTAATTTTCTGATAATGAAATTCAATCGTTTTGCAAAATTGGATAGAAATTATACAAATAGCCTATGTCCAAATTTCTTTCGAATGGCTCGTTATTTATTAACTTCGCACTCAATATCATTGATTCCAACATTATTCGGATGTTAAAAACTCAGGGTAGCGTTTAACTAGATTGTTAAAGTATGTGCGATTCATATGTTCCACATTTTAATACATGTGTCATACGTGGATTGTTAAATAAATATTAATTAAAAGAGTATACATCCACTAAAAATTGTACTATTCTCGTCGAAAATACCTGACTATAAATATTTCTTTGCTTTTGGATACAATTACATCGAATTTAAGATTTCGGAGTTTTATGACTTGAGAAATCTAAAAATTTCAAAATGCTAAAATTAATTTTTTCCCTGTACCTGTATTCAATGCATATTTTTAAATATTTTTATTTATATATTAATAACATTACCTTTTAGACTTTAATATTATTAGAAACAAAAATATCCATCGATTGTTAAAAATATCTTTGATAAATAATGAGTAAAAATTTTGCGTCGTTAAGTTTTTAAGACATTTTAACTTTAGAGCTCCTATTTATAAGTTTCAAGCGGAATTTTAAGAAAATAGAAATCGGATTTGCAAAAAATTAAAAAATCCTGTTTATATTAGCACATTACGACCCTGGTTTTCGCAATAGTTACTTAAATATTAAAGGGAGGAAAAACTATTCTTTAAAATACAGATGACTAATTTTAACAAATGAAATTAAAAGTAAAATACTGCAGAAATATTTCTGTCAAAAACAACTATTAAGGAATTGAATTAAAATAACGGTTTTTAAAAAATATATTAAAGTATGAATATAGCTAAAAAAAAGTACCACTATGATAGTAAAATGGATAGAAAGAGGGCAAAGGATGTGCAAGGGAGGCAGAAATTAATAGTATAATTCTACGAAATCATTACAGTGAAGTCAAAATTCAGAAAATTATACATAGTACAATCCAAGTACCTTTTTTCAGAAATGTTACACAATAATATTTCACTTTTAACTTAAGCATTTTGACAATTTCCTACATAAAAACTAAGCAATTGAATCCAAAATAAAGAAATATCACTTTATTTATTTTTCCTTATGTTTAGACAATACTATTACATTAAAACATATATTAATAAAACTGTACTATATATAATGCAATTTTACAAAGAATATCAGAAGTCGGAAGTCCTTCCTTTTCGTTCCCAATCACCGTAGCGAGTTGGTTCAGGACCCGTGGGTCCGTACACTTCTCCAGTAACAGGGTTTGTGCAGTTAGGAAATGGAGCAAATGGACTTTTAGGATCTTCCTTACAATGTTCAAGAAACTCTTGATCAAGTTTCCCGATAGGGGTTTTACCTCTTTTAATTTCTTTTGGATCTGTTAGAGTTGTCTGTGTTGATGAAAAATAGTTTGACGGATATTGGATCCATAGTGCTTTTGTTCCTGGGGGAAAATAAGAAAGGATAAAATATCATTAACACAGATCCTACAAAAGAAACAATATACTAATGATAATTTTGCATTTGAGGCGATTTTTACTTGCTGACAATCGCAAATTTTCTATATATACTATATTAAATCCAGAACTGAAACAGCAACATTATTTGCATTTTGACAATGGACTTTATTCATGTGACATCATTGTCACATGATATACGAGAGTCAGTAAAAAGGTTAGTTGCACTGCTTAAGAAAACAAAACAGGATATAAATTTTACAATAATTTTATTTGAATCTTAAAGTTCCATTTAAAATCTACTTTTCAACGTAATTACCTCCATTATTCAAGTATTTATCGAGGCATGGTACAAGTTTTTTTGATGCCTTCTGCAAAGAAATCCCGTCCAATGCCAAATAACCATTCTTGGGTTGCAGCTTTCACCTGGTCATCCGAGTTGTATCACCACTTTGAAAATTCTTCATTCATGGGAACAAAAACATGAAAGTTACAAGATAAAAGGTCTGGGCTATAAGGAGGGTGATTCCACACTTCCCCCCTAAAATTTTTCAGTAGTCCACACATTTTTTTGCTGCATACGAGCAGTGATTTCAGAATTTATCGCAGTTGATGGTCTTCCCTCCCGCTTTGATGTGGTCATCAATATGTGTATGTCTGTTCTGAAACATGTTGCCCTGCTTCGTGATAGCTTGACATGACATAGTATTTTCGCTATGCATTTCATGCAACTGCAGATAAATTTCAGTGAAATTACACCTCTTCGCCTACAAAAAACAAGTCACTTGCAAGCATTTCCAATTTGGTTGCCACCTGCTGCTGTCAAGACATATTTATAACTGATGATCAGAAAAACTAAAATATCCTCGTGAAAACTGCTATGTCACACAATGAAGATACATGTCTGAAGTGACCACACAGTTTCATCAAAATAGCTTTTGACTGAAAATTTTTGCCAAGTAACTTTCTGATCGACCTACTTAGATGCAATTGTGTCTTGCTACCCAATCAGTTCATGCACCTCACTGTCGCTTTTTACATCTTAAATTAAAAAAAAAAATACACATATTTGTTAACAGTATTAACATACATAAGGAAGGAGGGAGGGAAGAATTATTTTTGCATTTGTTTTGAGATTATTTTGAGTGAATCTTCACTTCATGCTACCACATCATTACCTAATCAATAAATTTGAAATTTTACATGGAATTTATATGTATGAAGTACATATAAGCTTTGACTTAATTAGAAAACGTGATTGCCCCTTATCATGAATTATCCATTCACAATTAGTTTCATTATATTTTTTAAAAGATGCATTATTGTGTAACAAATATCATTAAAACTTCATTAAATGTTATAGTCAATATAAATATGGTGTGTTATAGTCAATATAAATATGGTTAAATATATTTAATGTTAAATAAAAAAAACACTACTGGAACTGTATGGTCTCCAATGTGGAAACCATTGAGTATCAATGTAGGAGACTGTTGGACTTCCCTTCAATGTCAGTTATAGTGAAGTGTAGTTGTGGTTCAGTAAATGGTATTTATTAGTGTTATAGCCTTTAACTACTCAGGATAGCATACAGATAACAATTGCACATATAATTCCAACATATACATAGAAAATAAAAGGATTGGGAAGTGTACACTCTTAGCATCCTTGGCCTTCAGGCCTGGATGGGAATCCAGGTTGGAATCTCCTCCCTGGTTGAGAACATGTCTCAAACTTCTCCTGGACGGAATTCAGTTCTTGATGTGGTTAAAAAGAGAGGTGTATACCTTCATTTCTCCTGAGTCTAGAATGATGTGACTCAGTTTGCACTGCTAGAAGAACACCGATGTTTGATGTTGTTTTGATTAAGTTGTAATGTTTCTGAGGTAAATGAGAAAAGTGGCATTTTTATTACTAGAAATCCCTCCTGCGATAAAAAAGATGGTGCTGAGAAGAGTTCAGTTTCCCTAGGTGTTTTTAAGTACAATGAATTCTGTAAAAATAACTTTTCCTTCAACACTTATGTTTATAACTGTTATGAGGATCTCTGCTTTTTTACTGTAATTATTAGCTGTTGTCATGTTAATAGTTTTCCTCTAAAAAGTTAGGCCATGTTTTTGAGAAGATATGGTAAAATTTCTCTCCAGCCATATAATATGTAGCACCGGTATCAGCACATACCAATGCCTGAATGTTGAAAATGGAGATTGAATGGAGACGGTTGATCATCCATCGAAAAACTGTAAAAGTTTATGTGGTTTAGACTGGATGACTCTTAAGACTCTGAAACCAAAACAGATCAGTGAGGGCCAGTCCTCTTCAAATTCATCAGTGATTTTTTGGGCCCTGCCATTATAACCTGGAGTCTCGCATGCTGTGATTGACGATCCCACACAGTAGATGCAGGTAATTTTTCAGAGCTCATGCTGTGCCTTTGTTCTGTTGTGTGGTGAACTGATTCCATGGTTACAGGATCGCTGTTGTACCCTTTGTTTCAGATGAAATTTTCAGTTGATATCTACTTTGGACACTAGGGTAACTTTCTTAGTTGCCTAAGGTTTTCGTGCAAGATCAATTTCTACATAAGGGGTGATCCAGTCAGATGATATGTCTAAGAGGGATTGTTTCTGCATTTGATTGAGGGAATAAAAAATTTGCTGATCCTTAAAGTCCTGGATGTGCAGTTCAGCTCTTAAAATAGGCTCTAAGTGGAAATCTTTCCATGTTTTTACAGGTGTTTTCTTGTGAATGGCAAAAGATGTCATAAGTTCTCTGCACTCATCTTCAATCTTCCAAACAAAGTACTGGGCTTTCTTAGATTTTCTAGCAATGAGTTGTTCCATGTCATTAGGCAGCAATCCTTTTAAATATATGACTCAATGTTCTTTCTCAATTTTCAAAAACTTGAGCTATCATTGAAACAAATTTAAGAACTAAACATATAATCTCCCTTCAGGTTGAAATTTAGAATTAATTTTCTTACAGAAGTTTAGTTGTTTTGTAAAAGTAGCATCATTACTAGATGTTTTCTGTACTTCGTTTTGCAATCAAAGTTTCTCCAATTTGAAAGCATGTTTTTTTTATCCCCCCCAGTTATTCTCTAGTATCCTTCTTTTGTTACACAATCCTTCATCACATTTATCAGAACTAGCAATGAAATCTTATGTGCATGACATAAGTCATTCAAATCGTTTAAAACCATTTAGTGGGATAAAATTAGCAAATAACTTTTCTTTCCCTTGTCCAAGAATGACATTGTTACAAGCAATTTGTTGGTTGATGGGTAATTGTTACTTCACTTAAAATGTCCTTCTTGCTATTCACTTAATTATTGACTTGATATACATATATTTTCCTTAAAAGATTAACGTGTCTTAAAATTTATGTATATAAATTCAATTTAACTGAGAAAGAAAAAAATAATTGCTGGAAAGTGAGATACATATTCTTTTAACTATTACAACAAAATGTAACATTAATATCTTTTTGAATTCTAACAAAAAAAAATATGTACTATAAATATGCTCTTCTGATTTGACAGACCTGAGTTGGTCCATGATAATTAATGTCACAAGCAGAGTAAGACAGACTCTAATATTTTAAAATCTAATTTTATTTACATAATGTACATATTTACAGGACTAATTAATATCATCACTGTATCAGCCAAAGGCTACAGTATCATAGTTACGGTCTAATACAATCACAGCAATGGTCTCATCAATCACAGCCAAGGTCTCATCAACCATCACTTCGTACATCACCATTATATATATATCTGGAATCTACATTCGACACCATCAACTCAACAGTTAAGAATCAGCATCCAATTAAAAAAAGTAATTTTGTATGACGTAACTGAAAAATAACGTTGAATGCAAATTCCCGATTCCCCATTGCCAGATGAGTGGGATGACGTCATATCGGCAACACATAATTCCATAACATTACCAGTTGAGATTACCATGATTTCAAATGAAACTGTTACCAAATAAATTTACCATATTAAATTTATAATACAGACTGATACAAAACATCTGTACTGATTTGCAACACTGAAATACCAAAATAAGCGAAATCAAGTTTCAAATAACTTTTTTTTTTTCAAAAAATACTTTCTTAACCCCTAGCCAGTGTTGCCCGAACTGGATTCGGGCAACAACTACATGAAGAATTTGTGTTTTCGGGCAGGAGAAAAATTAACGTTTCTATTTTGTGAAGCCCAAGCTGAGTTCGTTTCTACTTTAGAATACTTAATCCACTATTTTCCAAATAGATGGCATTAGTGGTCCTAGTTTTTCATTGATTATGACTTCAGTCAAAGGAGGGAAAATGTGGGTGCTGTCAGATAAATTAAGACACACTTGGATTGATTAACAAAGGCAGAGTTTCGCTTTCTCGTTTAAATTCGGTTGTTTTTCAGTGAGTTTTTTTGCAAATAATTTTCTTTTTTTTGCAATGTCCGATTCAAACACCGATGTGGAGTACAGTTTTGGTATTTTTAATTAGGTATTCATTTTAATTATTTTTTAATTAATGGGTATACTTAAAAATTTATTTTTGTAATATAAACCATTTTCTAACTTTATAATATACAGAACAAAATTAAACAGTCAAATTTTTTTTTCCATTTTTCTGAAATATATGTCACAGTTAAGGGGTTAATTATTAATATGTCACTTTTCTACTTTAAAATATAAAAGGAAGAATAAATAAACAAAATCTCTAGTCTAGCAGTTTTCAACTTCTGCGAATCTTACTGAAAAAAAAATTTAAAGGAAGAATATATATATATATATATGGTACTTTTCCATTTCACAGGCACAAATCTCGCCAAGCAGACTTTTTTGGCGATAGCACACAGTAACACATATTCCGTTTGGTGTCAGTAATATAAATTTTGGTGATTTTATCGCCTGTGACAGTGAAATGAAAAAGTATCATATATATATAAATAGTAGAGAGTGAACTAGCGAGTTAGAATTTGCTGTTCGGAAGACAAAATTGTGCATATTATATGAGGGGGAATGTAAAGGAGTTTAACATATTGCAATTAGTGTTTTGAACTATATTTACAATGAAAGCGATGAATTTCATAAACAGAATATATATGCAACAGTTATTTAGCATAAGTTTACCAAGCTTAATTGATACATTAAACTATAATGCTATTTCATATAGAACAAATTAATTCAAAATTATAGTTCATAATAACACATTGTACTCAACCTCCCCCCTCAACCTCAATTTTGAAAAAGTTTTGTCCCTTTCACTATATGTTTCTTAATAAAAAAATGCATCTCTTCTCTTCACTTACATTTATTATACTGACAATAAAGCAGTGGAATCCAACTAGCCTATATGGTAACATACCATAAAAAAAGTGTCAAAAGGTAGAGATTTAATGGAAGCAAACCAATAATTGTTTTATAGCAAAAATTAGCCCCACATTGTATAAACATACAACATTTAAAATGCCTGATATATAAACAGAACTTAAAAATATTAATAAAATTTTTTTATTGATATCTTAAAATAATTTCAAGGAAAAATTTATTGGGAAAAAAAATTAGCAAAAGTTTTTATGCTTTTACTGTTGGATTCCTCCTTTAAACACACACACACACACACACATCATTTTTAGAATTGCTGCACAGTTTGCAGTAACATAGTAATAATTTATGGTATATTAAAATTAATTAATCAATGGAATACCAAAGCTTAATGGCTATTATGAATAAATTTGCAGTGAAATTCACAATAAAACATTTCATTCATTCAAGCAAGATAATGAAAATGTTATAAAAATTAATATCTATTTTTCAAAAATATATCATCATGCAACTTAAAAGACTTAAATGTTATAATACACAACATGTAGCAGTTCTCATAGCTTCACTTAATGCCTTAAATTTGTAATTCATCAGCAATTAAATTTGATTATGTACATATTCTTTACATATGCTCAGTCAATAAAATAACTGATATATATATTTTTTTTGCTATTAAATGGTTGAATAATTTACATAATTCCAAATTCTTGTACATTTCTATGGAAATTTAAAATAGTATTAAATTATTTATATATAAACTATAACATATGTAACAAGAGATTTCAAGAAAGAGGCATTTTATAAAATGAACTTTCACATTCTAAAACTTATTTATAGCTCTCAAGAAATGCACACCTAAATAACAGTCTTAGAAATAACTACTTTACTTTCTTTATGTGGCTGATTTACTCAAACAATAAGTAGGATCTTTGATTAGTTTGTCAGACTTTTCCTATAGTAGTGTTGGTAAAATTTACCATTTAACTTTTAATTCAATTTCTAAAGATCTTAAACTTGGCGTATCTATAATTGGAAAATCATTTTATAAACACAGATCGAAATTCAAACCCTCTGATATTTCACCAAGATGTGAAGATCTGTTTAGTTAGATAAAAAGAATTATAAAAATGGTTAAAATCAGGAATAGGGTGTCCCCTATCACAATGGCGATTTCCTAGATAGGTCGCCAAACGTGAGTGACTTAAGCAGGGTTACCATAACCACCACATTTAAATCATTATTGCTCTCAAAAGTCGCCAATCGCCAAGGGGACACCCAATACCTGACTTTATTTGTTAAAACTAAAAAAGAAAAAGACATTTCTTGATTAAAAAAAAGTTAATGCAATAAATTCAGAAAAAGGTTCCTCTATTCTTGGGATTCAAGCATATGAGATGTTTTTCTAGTGAGGACAGATTTTTTAATCTATCACACATTAAAAAATAAATTTATAAATAAACAGTGACAAATACTAAAATTACATTATTCCTAGTACTTTTAACTTTCTCACTAATTATCCAACAGGAAACGCAAACGCAGAGAAATTCAATCATCCCTTGATTTTCCCTGATAATGTCTTTTCATTATTGTGAGGAGTGTATAAAAAATATATTCTCAAAAACTGTCAAGTCTCACATTCATTTTTCTTAAAGTATAGTTTCTTACAATTCAAATCCTAGAAAGAAAATCTTGAAAATTGATTGTATACTTCGATTCGATAATACATAAATTTAAAATATGCAGACAAACAAAATTTTTATCAAGAATTTTAAAGCTTTTATTCCAAACTTTATTCCTTCTTGAGGCTATTTGTGTTTCTAATTTTACTTCTTGATTATTAATGGAAATATGTATGCATTATCAAATATATGAACACGAATAATATTTAAAATCAAATATGTAACATTTACATTTTTAGATATGTGATCATACCTAAATTATGGTATGGTTACACATGTCTAAAAACTTTTACAGTTGAGTTCTCATCATTTATTCTATACAATTTTTTGAGCTGAGTAGAAATCTTTATTTTCTCTTAACATTTTTTTGATAATATGGAACACATTTCTCATTTAATTAGAAAATACCATTTTTTTGCACAGTTTTTCAAGGAATGTAGTTGAGTGTTAAGTGTATTTAATTTGAGAGATTCCACAAGTTTTCAGTCGTAAATAACAATACAGAAATCAACATAACACTAAAAATATTGAAATTTCAATTGCATAGATATTTATGAAAACTACATGTACATTCACGTTAATATGAAATGAATAAATATTGAACATTTTAAGAAATATTAATTTTTTTAATAGTGAAATTACCTAAAGAAATAAATCTTCGGAAGGCAACTTTACCACTTGAAATATTTTTCAGTACATAAATCATTGTTCATGTATGAGGTAAATGACAAATATAATTATTTTTAAATACACGAATTTAGTATTCGTTCATAATACGCGAGTTTAGACTGAAACCAGATTACGTAATTTGTGTCGCCACTAAAAATTTATATTCTCACTTCTTACATTATTCCTACTGAATAATTTCAAATAATTTTTTCGTTAACTTTGAAATCAAATCAGTACTATAAATTTTCAATTATTGAAAATAGTTATGCATTCTGTACCTATGGCTTACATTATATTTGTTTTCCCATGTTAATTTAAAAACTAAAAGAAAAAAAAAAAAAAAAAAAAAAAAGAATTATAACTAATTTAGAGAAGGAAAGTGTTTTCTCAACCTGCTAACAGCGCGAAATTCTGTTTTATTTGTGTTGATATTTATTAACAATTGTTTGTATTTGAAAACTTTTCTTTGATTTAAAGTTACTTTAACATTAATTGTTGAAGTTTAGCGACAGTATTTCGTTATTTAGCTGTTCAGAATCATCTTCAGAACTCAAAAATTTAGTTTCTCTTGGTAGATAATTTAAAATTTTCGAAACAGTAAGTACAGTTTTTATATATACCTAAATTTGATAAATTCGATACGTATTAAAGTATTTATATTATTTCGTATTATTAAATAATATTGTATAAATTGAACCCTATTCATATTTTTCAAGTGTCCTTATAAATAATGTCCTTGCATCAGGAAAAATCGAGGATTGGGCAAATTTCTCTACATTTGAGTTTTTGTAGTCAGAAAGTTAACAATGCTAAAAGTATAATTTTGTTATTCGTCACTATTTAATAATCAACTTATTTGTTTGCTGCAGTAGATTAAAATTCGTCCTCATTCGAAAGGTACATCTCCTAAGCTTGAATCTTATGAAGAATTATGTCTAATAATGAACATTTAGAATAGATGAAATATTCTCTGAAATTTTTGAAATATGAATTTTTTAATCTGAAAATGTCTCTGTTTTCTCTCTCTTTAAATGGCTTACTCTTGTAAGATTTAAATTGTAGAATTTTTTACAAAATCTATTAATTTCGGAAAAATTCAAGAATAATATTCTTAAATGCATTTTAAAATACTAATTCCACATTGTTTTATGTAAGGAGTAAGAGGCACATATTTTTTATATTTCTTTAGGAAATAAGGTGACATAAAATATTAAATACTTTTCTTAATGTGTTCTAGAATATGTATTTTGTATGATTCCTTAAGATCATGTGACTCTAAGAGTTATATCTGTATGATGTTTGGGTGCAAATAGGGAATAGGGTGTCCACTAGGAATTTGGTGACTTTTGGAAGCGTTGGCGACTTTTAGGTGCAATTTGGCAATTTAGGTCACGGTAACCCTAAGCATATTCAATGCTTAAGTCACGCGCATTTGGCCAAACTTCATTGCCAAATTCCTAGTGGACACCCTATTTCTGATTTGTACCAATGTTCAGGGATGTCTTAAGACTTCTTGAGGCCTTGGGCCTTTATGAAAAAATAGGCCCCACCTGCAACCCTTTAATCTAATTTGGCTTACATACATGTACAATTCAATAAAAGCAATCCATAGTAAAATTAAGTTTTATGTGAATATTCGTTTTTTCCATTTAAATTCGAAAAATCATTAATTATGTCTTCAAAAGGAATTGTTAATAATAATATTTTATTTTCAATGCACTTCAATCTTAAATTATTGAAACGTGATTGAGTTATACGAGTTCTCAATTAATTTTTGACCAGTTTTAATTGAAAGTGAAAGCTCACCACTCGCGTTAATAATCCTCATTGATAAGAAGAGTTCTCATTATTTCAATATTAGGAAACACTTTGAATAGTCTTTCATTATACATGTATGTAAAGAATGTGTTGATCCCAATGCCAGTCCCCTCATACAACTGTTCTTCATCTTCATATGCATTTACAGAATTATATTTTTTATTAATCTTTCTTTTTTCCTTTTCTTCTCTTTGCTTTTTCTTCAGCTTTTCGCCATCAATGATCATATTTGACCTGAAATGTTGACATTCCAAGTTCAGTTCCTCTCCATTAATGTCTTTGTCGTAAAATTTTGATATTTTCTCGCATGCTATTTTAATTTCTGTCTCATCCAAATTAGAAGTATTTTTAAAAAATCCAAACATTTCAAAAAGCTCCTCATATTTTTTACTACGCGCTTATATATTGGAAATTAGAAAGTCGATTATTGATAAAAAGGATCCTATTTTAAATTTCTGGCAGTGGCTGTTTTCAAACGTTGTGTCGGTGTTTCTATTTCCTTCAATGAAAGTTACCCTAACACTGCATTGTCTTACACACTAGTGAACATTTTGATACTCCTTTATACCACGTATTACGGCTTTTGACTCATAATAGTCAAAAGATTCTCTTTTTATATATATATCATTAATTATTTCAATAATTTTGCACCTTTCGACAAATCCATATTTTTACTCAGGATAAATAGATTTACTTTGTCAATACGTGTCAAAATTGTCATTCCAAAGGATAGTTTAAAAAAATAGTTTCTGATTCATTCATTTTAGTTTTTAATCATTTAGCAGAAAGTCGAGTATCCGCTGCCAGTAATTCATCATTAATTAAGGAATCCAGACTCATGAAAATTTCTGAATATCCGGAGCTTAAAGCTTTAAATGTATCTGCACGTACTGGTCAACATGTTTTTGATAGGTTTTTCAGAAAATTTTTATTTTTATCACAACTCTAATTAAATGTTAGTATATTCCAACGATGTGTTGACGATGAGAAAAAATTATAAAGATTTTGGACAAAATCAAAGTAAATTGTTACATTCTACTGCTTGACTCCAATTAAATTCAAAGAATGTTCTGCACATGGTACGAATATAGTGTTTTTTTTCCCCAGGAAGTCGGACTTGCAATCCTGAATATATCCCAGACATATTCGAGGCATTGTCGTATTACTGACCTCTACAAACACTGAGGGAAATGTTATTTTATCTCAATACTAACTGAAGTACCCATTTTCAGTATGAGTGAAGTTTTAAAATAAAATGATCAGTTATTAAAAAATAAATAACCAGTTATAGAGAATTCACTTTAAAACCGGTACGAGATGATATACAGAAAAATTATGAATAATTTAGTAAATGAAGACTCCCCTTTTATTAATATTCTAAAAAATAACTAAGAGATTTTTTTAAAATAACGCATTTTAGGGACCATTTATTCGAAAAAGAATTGTTATTTTGCTACTTATAATAAATAAATAAATACACTGTTCTAAAAATCGTTATGGCATATTTCCCGTAATATGCACATAACTATGTGTAGCATTTCGCTTTTTTTCCTGTTTGTTCTGTTCATGGAGGGGGGGAGAGAAAACTCTCTGTTAATACTTCTTGTATAAAATTTTCCTATTTTCATAATATGATTATTTCATTATTATTATTAATTCACAAAATATAATAATTCAAATTATCATTATAATGCAGATATACATATGTACCATATACGAATATAAATCTATATTAGTTTTATTACATACAGTTAATTATTAGAATTCCTTAAATATTTTTTAAAATTGCAAATGTAAAATCATATCTAAAAAAATATTGAGTAAACTATTTTAATGAAAATGACATGTTTTTAGGTTTTTATAGTGTATTGTCTAACATAATATTTAGATTATCTTAAAAGTTCTTAGAAAAATTTATGTTTATAATTATACGAAATATGTATATATTATTGTTATTAAGCTTATCAAACGAAACAAAAAATTATGATAAAAAGGAAGCCATAGATTCTAAAAATTAAAGAACATTATTACATAAATTATTAATTAGAAGAATTATATTTAAATAAATAATTTTCATTAAAAGTATTTTTACTAATATGTGATAAAGTATTAGTAAGTAAAGTATTGATAAGTGATAAAGTACAAATACATTATAAAGTTTAAAGTATAAGAACTAAAGTTAAAGTATATTTAATAAATTTCAATTTCTGCTGGAAAATCTGATTAAACATACACACACATATAGAAAATTTCAAGTAAGGGGTCTTATACACTAAAAATCTCTTATTTTGTATTGTGTTGTATGAGAATTTCTCCATTTTTGATGTTTATTCTTAAAACATTAAATTATTGTACAGACATTTATTTATCTAATTATCAAATCATACTCTAGGATTCGTGTTATATGATTGTTTTTCTACATTTATATTACATTACTACAATCTGTAGTAATGTAATATATTTGTTTTATGAATGTTCTTTTTTTATTTGGGTTTCAATAATAATAAAAAGGACAGTCATTTGAATTTTTAAATGAGCAAAATAACGCTTTCCATATTAGAAACAAATAAAAATATTTCTCTGATTTACAATACACATCGAAATTTTTTTTGGAAGATCATAGTGCATTCAAAATGAAGGATTATATATTATGAAGGATTATATATAATGAAAGATTATGCATATTAATCAATACAAAAATATTCTAAAGAGTCCATTGAAATGTTTATAGATAATTTTATAAACAATTAAGAGATTATTTCATGTTGTTCAGAGGGAGAGAGAAAACATTTACAAAAAAAAGAGAAAAAAATTTAAAACTGAATTTAAAAACATTATTTTTATGACTCTCTCTGTAAAAAAAGCAAATACTAATGCATATTATTTTCTTTTTTAATACGATATAAATATTTGTATATTATCTTAAATTTAAAAGAAATACAATTAAAAAATAAAAACACAATTATCTTTTGCTATTTCAAAGAAATTAAATTTAAAGGATGGAATTGCCGATTTAGAGCTGTAGGCTACTCGTTTCATCGAAAAAGAGCAATTTCTTTCCGGGTCATTTCAACTCTCTTTTTATTAGCCCTGACGCCTGTCATAAAATAGAGAATGTATTTTTTTATCACTACTGTTGGGGGCTTAAGTGTATTTCTTGTCCATTCATGAGCGACCCTTAACTCATGTATGCAAATAAAGAAAAGGTCGCTGGAAGGAGTGTTTGTTATGTCTGTGACTGTCCTTCCCACAGCAGCATTTTTATCCATATAAATTTGACATATCTCGCTTTAGAAATAAAATTAATATTTCTCCTGATTCTCAATATACGTTGTAAATAGAAACATTTAATATAGAAGTAATGGTCTTCAACCAGTCATGTCCTGGGAATAACATTTGACGCTTAAAATTATTCTGATCATGATTTTATTGAGACCGAGTAGAGAACAAGAAGAGGCCCCCTTAATGATGAGGCCCGGGCCCAGTTGGCCCATGCCTTAAGATGTCTCTGCCGATGTTTGTAATCAGAGCTAAAAAATTACAAACTGTAGTATTATTGTAATTATTATATGAACATTGAAAATATTTTAAGATTTTTATATAGACTTGTGTTTACCAAATTTAATTATAGAATGTTAAATATTTTTTTATTCTTTTGATAGAGCTAGCCTTTTTGAATAGATATTTGTAAGGATTTAAATTTTTAAGAAATAATGGTACTTTTTCATTTCACTGGTGATAAAGTTGCCAAAAATAATGCAACTGAAGCTGGCGTTTGTTGCATTCAATGTAACTCAATGATGCATAAACATTTTTAGTGTGTGTTGTTGCCATTAAAGTCTGCTAGACAAGATTTGCGCCGGTGAAATGGAAAAGTACGAAAATATTTTTTTTACCCTTACCACATAAGGTAACTTTATCTTTTGTCTGATATAATATACATATAGAGAGTGGCTGAACTCTAATAAACCACTCTTAAAAGTTTTAATTTAGAGAGAGAGAGGGGGGGAATGAAAGTGTAGTATGTATCAGTTCTGTTCATCATTTTCTAATTTTCTATCAACACAGGAAATACTGGTTTTAATTCTTTAATTGCATTTACTTTGATATTTTTTTTGTTAGCAGATCAATGGTCAAAATATCACAAAATATCATTTAAAAGATTACAGCTTCTAGCTGTAAATCTTGCTAAGTATTTTGATTTTCCATTTTTTTTTTCATACAATTTTTTTTTATTCGTAGTTTGTTATTTATGAAGTAAATGGATTGTATTTTGTATTAAAACATTTTACTGTGCTTTTCTGAACTATTCTAGAACAATTATTTCTTTACAGTATTAAGAATTAAAATTAATGTTATGATGATACTGACTAATAGCAAATGATTATCCTTCCTTTTTTTTTTTTTAGTAAATTTTCATGGTTTGTGTTTATGTTTTGAATGAAATCTATGATTGTATAGTTTATGCATTATATATAATTTTTCAAACTTCAAAAAAAGTTTTGAATTATTTTTAGATGCAAATAGTTCATTTTATGCATGCTCTTTAATATAATTAATCCTGTATACCATTTTGGTCAAAAGTTGACACCCTCTGAGTTTTTATTGTGTTAAAGATTAATGTGCAAGGCGATCAATTTTTTTGTTCTGCAATTTATTATTAGTTTTTTGAAATTTGATTTTACGCTCACCATGTGATGGCATTACGGGTGTCTTTGACTCATGTTAAATCATGGGGACCAAAAAATTAAATAATCACTATATTGATTGCTTTTATGAATTAAATTTGCCATCTTTGAAAATAATTTATGGTAACATTTGTGTTTCTGGCTAATGTTTTATTGTGTTCATTTCAGATTTTCATTTAGTCCTGCTGATGTATGCTTTTCCATTTTCATTACATATAATGTTCATGATAGAAAATATAAAAAGTTACTCAGGTTAAAACTGTTCAGGCTTGAGAATTTTCATATTAAAAAACTTCATTGTTGTCAAGATGGATACAAATGCCAGACAGAGAGAATTATTTTTCAATAATTTGTTAATACTTGGATTTGATAAAAGTGCAATTGAGAAAGAACACAGAATAAGCTGTGATAAGTAAGTTTTAATTATTTTGGGTTCATGGATGTTTTCTGTAGCAAGAATAATTTTATTTTAGCATTTTGCTTTCTTAATTTTGTCAACTATTTAGCTTTTCTTTTTAAATTCTTTTATTTTATTTTAATTTGAGTTTGCATTGTATAGGTAGAAACTATATATAAATACTCAGTTTTTTTAGACATTTCCATTCTGAAAAATTAGATACATTTAAAAAATTATGAATTCAAATATTTTTATAATTATTTTTATTTTTTTGCAATCTATTTTTGTTTTGTTAACTTTGAACATAGTAGATTTTTTTTGATCTTACTCACAAAGAAGTTATATTTAAGGCAGATGAGGGAAAAAAAAATGTTTTTGGTTTTTTTTTAAAAATCTGAAGAACAGAAATTAAAATTATTTTTTGTTAGCACATTAGTCATTTTAAAATTGAGATTTATTGGATTATAAAGAATAAGAAGTGTGTCTTAAATTTTCTATCTGGTGTTTTAGTAAGATCATAATATCTCACTAAACTATATATTTGTACTTCTTTGTAAATATTTTTTATTCACTCAGTTTTATATTTTTAGGGATATGTTTAGTTTACCAAATCAAAAGATGTTTGAAATTGTGTCACATTTTTTATTTGGAAAGTTAAATGAACTTACTGAACAAGAATATATGTAAGTATGCTATATATATATATCATTTAATTTTATTTGTTTTTTTTTTTTAAAAAAGTATATAATTTATTTATATCTAAAATAATATGTTATTTTAATTATTTAATATTACACATTTTTCCATTTGGGAAGCTTTATTTTCCATTTTTAGTATGAGATTTTTTTTTTCTCTTAAGCTTTTCCATACTCTTAAACTTCATGTTATAATACTTTATTTTGAATGCTCATTAATGTAAAATTGATGCATGTGCTTTCAGTTTGAGTTCAGTTTTTTTTTCTTTTATTGAATTGCAATTGATTATTATGGTAATTTAAATAAAAAAATAATTTATGTAATAAAACATTTAACTTTCAATTTTTCTTTATTGCTTGCTATTGTGTTCCAGTTCTCTGATGATTGTAATTTTATCATTTATTTTAAGGTACATGGTTAGTTGATAACATTCACACTGCATGATAAACATATAATTTTTTCTACTAAAATTTTAATTACATCAAAATATAATATTTATTTCATCTTCATTACCAGGTTTATCATGAATATTTGAGGAAGTATTTTATATTATTCATGATTATTTTAACTCGTTGGATATAGTTTTAAAGTATGTATTGGGAAATGTGAAACTTATTTAAAAATGATTCAATGAGAAATTGATATATTTTTAATGACTTCAATTTTAGTATTTGTTGAGGAATGATTTTCAAATATATGTAATCTCACATAGATTTGAACTTCTTTATTTTATAAACTTAATAAATAAATTCTAAACCTATTAATATTTTGACAAATGCTTATCAATATCAATTGCAAAAATTTATTACAGTATGTATATTGATTCACAATTAACTCTGATGGTTATAAATAAGCCCAGCTCACATTTGAATAGCTCACCAAAATGTGCGCTGATGAATTAAGCTTGTCTGAAGTATTTCGACGCAAGTGATTGTAGCTGAACTCCACTTGCATAGTGAAACCTTCCCCTAAGTGGGCTGACAAGCTGAGTTTATCCTCATATATTATCCAGTATTTGTATTGCAAACAGTTCCAACTGACAAATTTTAATTAGTTTGATAGCATTCAGTTGGCACCATGGGTCCCATGAAATTTTTTGCTAAATGAGGGAAAATGTTACCATTCTAATAGTTTTTGATCTAGTAATTTTTCTTGTGTAATTTGGCAGAAGTTTGTATCTGAAAGGGCTCAAAAGTGAAAGCTAGAAAATTCTGACGATAAATAAGTCTTATGATGATAAATATATGTATGATGAATAATTCCATGTTATAAAGTGTATCAGACACAAAAAGAATTTTAGTTTACAGTTAAATAATATAACAATTAAATGTTTCACAAAGTCTTAATTTGCATGTATTTGTTTAGATTAATATATCATAATACTAGAGTGAATCAAATTTTTTTGCCAAGATGCGCCACATATAAAAGATAAAGTAATCTTTATGCTGATCAATAATGTGTGTGTTATAGTGGCAATAGATACAATTACTTTTTGGGATTTGAACAACATGTACCTTTATGTTATAGTTTAGTAATAAGTATCTGATGTATGAGACTGCCTTCAGAAATAGGCAAGTTAATTAAAAATTATGCAGGAAACAACACCTGTGGCTAAAAAATTCCTACATATGAAACAATTAAAAATTCCTAGAAATTCATTCATAGACTGTGTAAAACTTATGTTAATGTTTATGTAGTTGCTCTTTTGAGCTTAAAAATAGAAATAAAACTCTTTTTTGTATTTTATTTATCCTGTTTTTAGTTTCATCTTTGAAATCTTTCTTTTCCACCGAAGTTTAAAAATGCATTTATTGTATATTCAACACAGAAAAATAAGATTTTCTCTGTCATCCTTTACATTTTAGCTAGCTATTTTCAAAAGATCATGTATTTTTACATTTAGTAGAATCTCAGATATAATATCCAAGAAACTAAATTAAAGTGGTGTATATACTGAGGAGACCAATGTATGGAGTAGTGTTCTGTTTGATTCATTAATATTCCATGATTTAAGATACACTATTAGATACAGCAAAATACAATGTTTTTAGTAAAATGTCAAAACTTTCAAAAATGCATAATCATTGTCATTCCATAAATGTGCTGCTTTCTTAAAAGAGAAAAACTCTTCTACCATTCTGCTAAAATTATAATACATAGAATGTAATTATTAGGATGTGTTGTCACGCTAATTAGAATAAATTTATATTATATATTGGAAAAAAAATCATTTTCTATCATTCCTATCAGAATTGGATGCCTGTAGGGTTGTGAAATTGTTAATATTTGTATTCTCAGTATAGTGACTAAGGACTGCATCTATACTAGACCATTCACGTGAATATATGATGTAAATGGATTTCACTAAAGGTGCTGTTTGAAATCATAGTTTAATTTACGTGACCTTCTATTATATGAATAATGCATTTTTTACCTCCTCATTTCCCTCCAGTTTTAAAATTTATTTCCTTACTTTTAAGATTTGTTCAAATAAAAAGCTTCATTTTTTGGGGGGGATTTTTTTGCTGACAAAATTTATAAAATAGATGATAGCTATTTATTAGTGAAGAAGAGCACCCTTAGGAAAAAACAACTTAATAAATACAAGGTGTGGTGATTAAATAATGAGATTGATGCTGTAAAACATTTTATTTTGATGTCATATATATTTACATACTATCACTTTCAATATACACCTCTCCCTTATCCCTACAACATTCCATAAGAATCTTCCATTGTTCAAAATAGTGTTGGAAATCCTCTGTCATGTCCTTTAGGATGCATACCACTTTCTCTTTCACAGTTTCAAACAACTCAAATCTTGTTCTTATAATGCAGATTTCACCTTAGGAAGCAGAAGTTGCTTGGTACAAGATAGGGTGAATAAGGCAGATGTTCTGGCACTAAGATGTGCACTTGGCCTAGAAACCTCTTGACAGACAATGCAGAATGACTTGTCCTTCCACTATCGGGTTGTTCCCCCTTTTTTCTTTTATGGAGTTCAGCAAGAATATGAAAGTAGTCATGTTGATTAATAGTTTGACCTTCAGGAACCCAATGAAGGTATACAATCCCAGGAATATCGAAAAAAAAAATCATCATTTCTTGGAATTTTGATTTGCTCATTTGAGCTTTTTTAACTCTTGATGAAGATAAGTGCTTCTAGTGCACAGATTGTTTCTTTGTTTTAGGATCATAAATGAAAAAAACCACGATTCCACAATTCATACAATGTCTTCTTGAACATCTTGACATTTAAATCGTCCAAAAATACATGCACTTGATAAACACTCATTGCCATACACTTCTTTCAATAAATTATAAGTTTCAGTAGCAGTTTTTCCAAGTTTCTTGAGAAATTTCACAACAATTCGTAACTCACTTGTTACTTTTCTGGTGAAACAAAAAAATATTGCAAATGAAGGCTACGGTTATAGAACAGCTGTTGTTTTCAGAAGCAAGAGGCACTGCATTCAAAAGAGATGGCTTCATGCTAAACAGCTGTCATATGTGTTTGGCACATGTTAACTTCTTCTGTGGCAGCGTCAGCCTCGTTATTTAATATCCATACCTGGTAGTGTGTTGTTGGGAAAGTATGTTTGTTTTATGATTTTCAACAGTTTGTTTATTCAAAATTATTATTTTTTGATGGATAATGGATTCATTAGAGCTCAGTTTAATAATTTTGTATATAATACTGCCTATTTAAATTTAGAAAGCAATTTTAACTGTCAACCTACAACTTACAGGAGAATTTAAAATTTCATCAAATAAAATGTTTCGTGTCAAGACTGTAAAAATTAATTTTTGATAAGGTTAGCTTTAGAGATTTACTTTTTGTGTCCATGTGCACACACTTAATGTTAATTTTATAATTGAGATGAAGATCAATAGTGAAATAAGAATTTGAAAAAAAAAAGTATGGTAAAGTAATAATAAATTTAAATAATTAGTGATTGAAAAAAATTAAATTCAATAAATAATGAACATTTAATTAACGAATTTGGGTCAAGCGAGAAATAAAAAAATTACTTCATATGCACTGAAAATGCGATTATTTGCTTCTGATATGTACTTTAACCACTTCCTAGTTTTGCCCGAACGCTGCTCGGGTATTTAAAAATGGGCCTTCCCTGATTTGCCCGAACATCGCTCGGGCAACGCATTTTTCGACGCTAATCCACTGATTTGCCCGAGTTTTTTCTTCTTTTTAATTTGCAATGTTTCTAACAGGTGGCTCTAGTTGTCCAGTAAAAATAGGACCATTAAACAAGTTTGAACTGGTTTCTAAATCAGATTTTACTGCTTTTTTTAAGCGGGAAGAAAAGCAAATTTGATATTCACTTGCTCAGTGAATTACATGTTGTAAATAATATTTTTTTTTAAATTCGGAGGTAAAATAAAAGCAGAATGAGTGACGATAATAGAATGTATCTCTGAATCTCAATGAATAGAATGTAATCTCAACGAGCTGCTTATAATTGAAGGTAACTCTGATATTGAATCAGACAATGAATCTGAAATTTCACTAAATGATTCTGGTGGTTACGAAAAGTTTATTATCTGACTTCTCCAGTGATGAGGAAACGGAAATGTTAGATGACCTTACTCAAGTTCGGAACTTTTGTGAAATTGATACTAGTAATCCTCCTTTTGCACCACCACGTTTTCCTTTCACAACAAATCCAGCTGTTCATTTGAATAGTGATATAAGTGATGGAACCCTACAATTTCTTGATATTTTCTTTGATGATAATCTCCTTGAAATGATAGTCGCTGAAACTAATCAATATGCAGATTGATTTATTCGAAACAGTAATCTACAAAGAAACATCAGAACCAGAAAGCGGGAACCAAAGAAGAAAAACGAAGTTCAAATTTTTATCCCTTTGAATATTTTACAAGGAAATGTGAAAAGGCCTGATTTTGAGCATTTTTGGAGCAAAAGACATTCAACATCAACCCCCCCCTTTTTTTTTTCAAAAATCATGTCTCTTTGACGCTTTAATCTTATTCATCGATATTTACATTTCTCGGATGACACCAAATTTGACGCTTAAACACATGAGGGCCCTAAGTTGCTTAAACTGTGCCCGGTAGTTCAGTTTCGCCAGTCTTTCCAGTTAGGCTATTGTTCTGAAAAAAAGCCAACTTTAAGTAAAAATGTAATTTTTTCGCAATAAATAAAAATTAGCATAATTTCTTAAAATCAGTGTCTAAAATTGTTTTTGCTGCTGTTTTGAGTTTATATAATCAAAAGGAATAAGAAATTGTGTTTCAAAAATATGCTTATTTTATGACACAACATGACAAAAAAAAAAGAAACTGTTAAGTGGTTAAGTTAATTCTGTATTAATGTAACATATATAAAATAAGTAATGATTTAAAGTTGTTTTTTTTATTAAGGGCTTTGACATGTTGAAATATTAAAGTAAGAGATAATTAATTTGACTGTGAAATGTTGTCATTTTGAAACCCAAAGACTAGCAGGATTAGAAGTCTTTAATTTTCACTTGAAGAAAATCCAAAACTATTAATTAATTGGACTGAAGATTCTGTATCAATAGCCCCAAACAATCAAGAATATGATCAGTAGAGGCTTTGCTAATATAACACTTGGTGCAGATTCGAAAAGATTTAGCTCCCATTAGAGTTAAAGACGTAAGATGCCTTCTTAAAAAGCAAGTCAAAGTTGTTTGCTTCCACCTGCAGTATTAATGTGCACAGGAACCTGCTGGACAAATACTTTGATATCATTGGTGTACTGATAGTTCTGTTTCTACATTTAGAATTTGAAATATAATTCCATAAACATTTGTGAAACTAAGGGGGGCTGTAAGAAAATGATTTTATCCCAAGTGATATAGATTTTTAAATACTTGTAACCGGTGTTATATTGTGGATAAAATGTTTTTTTTTTTGTAAATAAAAATATTTTAAACTAACATTTTATACATGTCTGAGAGTAGAAGTGACCATGATTATATTAAATAAAAATTTTTAGGAGTGACTTGAGAATTCTACGAGATTAAGATTTTGGTAATGAAATACATTTAAAGTATGATATTTATTTCATTTTTATGTATTTTGTTTTGGATATGGTTTTGCTAAATGAAGATCTTTTTTTTAATTTACTCTGTTGTTCTTTGCAATTTTATACATATATTTTTAATAAGTTTTTTTAATTTTTTTTGTTGGAAAATAAGAGTTCCATGGCCATTGCTCGATAAAGATCAGCACAGGCAGTTTCAAAAGACCTGTGCTAAATATTTGCCAAGCATTGCCCAGGTAAGCTTTTAACTTCCTCAGAAAATAGTCTTTTAAAAACAAATTGAATATTTAATTATTTATGTTTGTCAGGATAGAAACTAATTCTGTTTTACATTTGATACATATTGAAGATCTTTTTTGTATTGCTCAAGTCAAAAATAAATAACCTATTCTTAATGATCAAAAGTATTTTTTTAGAGTATTGATTTTTGTTCATTTATACTATGGAAAAATGTAGAACTAGTTATCTTAAATAAAATGGCTGCTTAATAAAATTTTTTGAAATCTCTGATCTTATCTTCAACTCTAACAATCTAAAAATTTTAAGTGAGAGAAAATTTTTTGTAGAAACGTTTAATCTGATTTCTTTTAAAATTTATATCTTGCATTATGTATTGTCACAACTATGTTGGTGAAAGTCACAAAGGTTACAGAATGCAACAAATTTTGTTAGGTCAATGTCAGTACATCATGGCAATTATTTCCATGATTTCTAAATTTGTTTTGGTGAAGATCATTGCAATTTTTATGAACATTAAGTTTAATGTACTTTGATGCATATTTTTTCTTGCTGAGTAATCAGAATTTCCCAAAATGCGGATGTGGAATTCAAACTGAATCCTTAAAGCAAGGAAGGATAATCTATTCTGAGTGATGGTTTTCCCTAATAAAAAGGAAAAATATGAACAAAAGCTGATTGCAAGCATAGAACTGTCAAGAACATAAAATTTTTTTAAATTTTGGAAATGCAGAGAATGACGTACTCAAGCAATATGATGAATCAATGTGGCAGTTTTCAATATATTCAATAAAAATTGAGGAATGTCTCTATCTTGAATCATATCTAATTAAATTTCTTGTCATCAAAGGTGAAAAATTAAAGGAAACAGTTAGTTTGAATCTATTTTTGAATCCTGATGAAAAATACAGAATTTTGTTTTAAAATTTATAACTTTTAAATTGTAATTGTAATTTAAAACTGTATGTACAAACACGTATGTATGTAATAAATATCTGTTTTCTTTTGTAAATCATCATTCTCTTTCAAATGTAAAAGAAAAAAAATCACCAAGCTTCACCTATGTGGTTGTGATAATATACTTGTACCCATAAACTGGTTTTATATAAAATGAATGATTATTTTTTTAAATTTCTGGTTTTAGGAAAGCAGGATAAAATTCCCTCGAATAGTGCCTTCATTGTTATCTACATTTAGTGGTGAACGGTTTTACGAACTATATCTAGCATTTTCTACTCATGTTGTTGATTATACTATTAGAAAGAATAACAATTTATCATTGATTCAGAGGCCTGTTGTTACTCATCATAATAGCCAAGATATCATTGAAACTTTAAAAATTGCAACAATATCATCTGTTGAGAAACTGAAAGAAATTCAGTTATTTTCATATAAGCATTTTGAGCTGCTGTTGAAGACAGCAAAGTAAGTTTACTTCTCATTTTGCATGTGTATTTTTTATATACCTCTTACTATAGATTAAATATATTTATCTTTTGATATTAATATTTTTATTTAAGTTTCTTCTACTTTTCTTCATGAAATTGAATTCTAATTTCAGTTTGTTTTTCGAATATTTTTTGTATGAGTTTAAATGATTGTGTGCCTGTATTTTTCATGAAATTTATATTTTAATGAGTATTTTTTGAAAAATCAATTCTGTAGTTAAACATTCAAAAAAGTATGTCAAAAGAGAAGTTATTTATATTTTGAGTATTTTTTTGTATAAATTTGATTACATGTGTAGAAAAAATTTCTTTTGAAAATTTAAATTATTCTGCATTAATAAGAGGCATTAGAATGATAGATTTTGATATTTATTATTGTAAGAGTAGTTTTTAATCTTTAATAATTTTAAATTTTAGGCATTAGATTTTTCTGTATCCATAATTTGTTTTGCATAATATAAAAGGGTTATTAGCCACATCTTTATCATATTACAGTTAGATTTTAACGTTTGGTTGCATTTTTTTTTTGTGAATTATTAAAAAGAAAACAAAAAATGTACTTTCTAATCTAATATATCTTTTTTTAAAAAGCTGTGTTTTGAAAAGAAACAGGGAAGTTATTAAAATTATCTTGGGTTTTTGATTTTTCTGTTAAACACTTTTTAAGTAAACTCCATGGTAATTGTCAATAACTAAGCTTCATTAATTCTAGAATTTTGCAGGAAAATTTAATGAATCAAGAATTTGTTTTTTAATGATATTTTTGTTGATTTGAATTATGTGTGTGTATATATACAGAAAAAAATTGGTATTTTCATAGTAAAAACATTTTTTCAAATAATTTTTTATTTCATTGCATGTTGTTAAAAAACATGTAAAAATTACTGTACATACTTCCTTGTAGAAATAATTTTAAATATTTGCTTGTTTATAGGATTGTCTTGAGAATTTATGTTATGTACATTAATAAAGTTTTAGTAGCATTACATATTCTGACATAAATAATAGGTGTTCATTTATAATTTTCTTTGATAGACTTTGTTCTGCTTAACTTGCTTATTTCTAGCGCTGATCATTACTATCTACATTTTCTCTTGCATTCCAAGAACCTGTATAGTACTACCATTTAGCTCATTCATATCAAGGAATTGTATTCATATACATACTCCCCTATTTTTTTTTTATTGAACAACAAACAATGTCCCTGTGTACCACTAAGTATTACACAGGGCTTACAGAAGTAAGTATTAGACAATATATTACAGTAAACAAAAACAACAAAAAAAAGTGACTAAAAATGTACAAACAAAAATTAAGAAGGATTATAAATATCTTCAATATATTTGACAAAAAGAACAAAAGAACTTTTACTAGAAATACTTATATTCCCCTATTGTGATATGTATATATAATTTTCACAGAATATGTATATAAATGTGCAATTGGCTATCATAGGTTTCTAACTATGCAATATATGAAGCAATTCATGTGATCTTTTTTTTTTTTTTTTCTGTCAGGCTAAGATATTTTCAATTGTGTAGTTTTATGAGTATTGTTTCTGTGTAAATTGTTCATTTGGGAGCAAACTATAGTGATCTTGAATGTATAAAGATCATTGAATGTATTACCTTGGATAATTATAGTAACAATAATTAACAACTAAGGAGAAACAAAGATTATTCTGAAAAAACATCCAATATTATTTTTCTATTATGAAACTTATATAAGCGACTTTGGTTACACTGCTATTAAATTATATTGAAGTCAAAAAATTATTTTAAATCATTAAAATGTTTTTTTCCCCACCCTCACTTGGTATTTTGTGTCGGTCCTGTTTTGAATATATAATGAATTTATTTCAAATGTTTTTAATGTTTGTATATGTTGATTAATTTTTTTTCCTAGCAATTTTATTGCTCATGTACAGAAATTAAAATCAAGTTTATCCAGTAATAGCTCATTCCTGCAAGAGAAAAATTTAGCTTTGATTTCTTTATTGTAAGTATATTTTTCAAAATTATGTACGCATTTTGATAACAAATATTTCTAATGTTTTTCTTTTATTATTTTTGTGTCATTAATTGAATAATAACTATTTCCTTTGTAGCTTTGACAAAGTTAAGGAGAGTGATAAGTCTTTATTAGAGAGCTGTATAAAGAAAGTTTTAGATTATGAAATAAAGGTTTGTGTTTTTCTGATTGCTTCAATGTACAGTTATAGAAAGGAAAAAACTATATAAGAAACTATTAATAATTAATATCTATTTTTTTGAACAAATTTGATTACATTTTTCATGTTGATAAACTTGCATTATTTTTTTGCTAAGTTTTATGCAAGAAGCATTGTTATGCTTGCTTCATTTTTAGCCTAATATGCCTGATGTTCCTTTAAAAAAAAATTCCAATTTTTTTTCTTTAAAACTTTTTATTAATTTTAAGATCATAACTAATTAATATTCTTTTTATTTAGTATTGTTTGAAAATAAGAAATATAATACTGCAAACATTTCAAATTAATTGCATTTCAAATTTCACAAAATTAATTTTTATGCTTGATAGTTTTGTTTTGCAGAATGCCATTTTACCAGTCTTCAATTTAAATATCTGTTTCTGAGATTTTAAAACGAATATTACAATGATTTAGTTTAGTGTTATTTAATTTATTAAAAATCTTTTTTTTTTT